>JAMKCH010004528.1:0-34480 GCA_023653785.1 Ophioderma brevispina
GCTATCGTTATAAAGAAGGATAAACATGCTTTCAGAAAAACGTTTATTTGTGTCCATTTGGACTTTGGAGAAGAAGTTACTCCGAGTTTTGAGCCAAACAAAGATGCCTCGCTTACATAAAGTAACATGGTATTCAGCAGTGATTTGAGTACAACATTTAATTATTGTTGACACAATAAAGTGGAGTAGTAATTGAATGAATTATAAAATAATCCTCCCAGAGATTACAAAAGAAATGCTAAGTAAAAAAAACGTCAATTTCCTAAATAAGAAATTCCAGATAAGCTGGTGTAGACCAAAGTTTACTTTGTCAGCAAGAATTTCAATGGTTTTAACTACAACGAAACTTGGGAGCAAGAGTGAAACCACGGAAAGTTTTGTATTCCGCTGAAAACAGCAGTGTCGAATAATGAAATTTAAGTTTAATTCCGATTATTTACAGAAACTTCAGCTTAGTTCTTCTTGCAATTTATGGCGCTGAGTCAACTGTATTTGTGCAACCTAATTACATTAGAGATGTAAAACAAAATTCTGAGTGATTTTCAATAACTGACTCTTTATGATTGAACAATGGTAATTTAATTTGAAGATATTTTACTTATTTATGTACAAATAGACCATTTTATTCAAACTGATATGTTTTGGTCGATAAGATAATCGATACAACTGAACTTGCATGTGTGAATTGTCTTTGCTATACAGGGTTATGGTATAGAGCGTCGGTGTCAGTCCTCGTCCGCATTGTATGGCTAAAATCGGCCAACTGAGTTTTTAGGTCTCTCCGCAAATTGACATAGTTTTCTGAACCAAGGCCCGAAAGACCCAAATAACAATCTTCTGATAGCCTGTTAATCTCTGTAAACAACCACAGCAAACATGAAGGCAAAAATAACGTTTAACCTTTGAAGAAACAAATCTTTCCTGAATGTAGGGTTTTTATTGACCCACACTGTAAAAAGCCAACCGCATCGTGTGCTCCAGATTATGTGTACTAAGTACTAAAGCTTTTCGATTAATAGTCATAGGTATGTAATTCAAAACGTCGCAAATCTCAAAGGCATGTCAGGAGTAAAACAAAGATAAGCCTCGATTTTCTAACCCGGAACATCGAAAAGAAAAATCCATTTATTGGTATTTTACTGGCATGGATGGACTAACAAGTCTAATTAGGTGGGCTCTAAATGATAGATGTTTAGATCATTTTGTCCTAACTCTTATTTGATGGCAGGCTTGATCCACTAGCTTTCGAAGACCAATTTTGTCAAATCGCCAAAAAATTAGAAGGTGCCGCCAAAGTCCAAATTGGGTGGGGGGTGGGGTCTAAGAGGGTCTGAAAATGAGAAATGTGTCAGTTACTGGTGAAGTACATACCACATTTTAGCAATGTTTAGGGTTAATTTTTACTGTTTGAGTCAAGGAATCCATTTTGGAGAATTTCCGTCAGATTTCGGATTTTTTTGTTTTCATAAAATTAGCCATTTTACGTAAAATTAAGCCATGAGGGTGAGGGCGCTTTGCTGGCCACGCCCTAACCTTGCCCATTTTGAGATATTTTTTGTGTAGAATTGAAGATAAGCCGTATTAAAGTATATCTGAAATTTTTTTTTTTTTTCAGCACATAGCTCTCTTTCGTTTGGGTGGGAAGGGGTGGATCACATTGCCCAATTTTTGGATAATTGGCAATGGTCCCTCTATTGAAAACATAGGGTGCAAAAGTTCGTTGACCTACACACAAACCTACTGGCACAAAATTGCGAAATGATGTATTCCAATTAACTGGCTGCCACAGCGAAACCGTTTAGTTTAAAGAGCTCAAATTTCCTGGAGTAGTACTATCAATTATTACCTTTAGGATAAGTTTTCAATGATGCAATAAGAAAGCGCAATAAAAAAATTTATTTTTTACCCCCCTTTTAATGCAAAGCCCTCATCGCTGCAATTTAAAACCAAATTAGACATTTTGGTGTCAAATATGCCAGGGGGATAAAACTGCATCAAATAAGAGTTAGAACAAAATGATCTAAATATCATCATTTTCTCCCCCTGTAAATAGCCACCTCGAATAAGGTTCCATCTGTAAATCAAACAGTACGGTTATCTATTACTGGATTTTATGGGTGCTTCTAAGAATTCCGGCTTGAGAATCAAGTGCTTTTCGCAGTGACCCGATTTTTGAAGCGCGATTTACACACCATGTTCTGTACAGTTCAACCATGGAAGAAGGATAGAGGAAGCCCATCGCCCACTTGCGCTTTTGAACGACTATCCTTGCCGTCCCATAAGGCCCTGTTATTCATATCCTCACAAGTGGCCCTTCCGAGATAATCCTAATCCGATTTTCTTCGCTCGAGAAATTCCGGAGTTCGCGTGGTTGATTCTTCATTGCGTAAATATTCTGGATCATCGGATCAGCGAATCACAGCACGCGGCCGAATGCCTGCGAGAATACTGAAACATATGAAAGGCTACATGAACCGGTCAACACGGGTCCGGGGGGTTCTTGGATTTTGGACGGGAACCCGTGCCTTGTTCCAAAGAAGAGGGACTAGCAACACATACAATTCCTCTTGGTTGTGCACTGCAAATCAGCTTTTATTTCCGGTTTGAGTCGCCATCGTGTCCAATTCCATTGAGAGATCTGGACCAATATCTTTTCGTACTCTGAAAGGTTAATGTAATTTTAGCACTTGTCTCCCAGTTTGTAAGCCAATCTAAGAAATTTGCACATTCATTCGGTCCTCCCCCCCCCCCTCCGTCAATTATCGCTGTTTTATCCCTTTAAAAATATGTATATAATGGTAGTTTTCCGTCATCGCATAGATTTTTTCTCATGGTATTCGTTCCCTCACAATGAAGATACAATATTTTCTTTACCATTGTTTCGGTTATTATAATTTCCTGAAAGTCTGGGTTACTTTATTTTGTACTTTGATTCTTTAGAGAATAAATTAATTTTTTTTCCACATGTGGTAGGCCATTGGGAACCTAAGAAACATAGCAAAAGGAAGTAATTATTTTTGAGATGTACAAGAGATACACCCTTTGACTTAATAACTACATTAAGTGGCTCCAGCTAAAAAAAAAAACTTCCGTTAGTGGCCCAGGGGGGGTTCCTAGGGACGGACAAGCAAGCCACATAACCGCTTCTTCCCCATGGGAGTTTAATCACGAAACTAACACACGTAAATTGGTCACGTAAGAACCACATACCACAATAAAAATGAAAACTTTACCTATACCTATGGCCAATTGAAATTGTGACTCTCCGAAAAAGAGTGGCATAGCCCTTTCCATCCTCCGCACTCCAATATAAGGTTTTGAAACCAAAAAAGTCATTATATCTACTCTATAATAACAGATTAAACTAATTATTGCAATAAATCTAGCCAAATTCTATACCATATGTATTTTCTCAGAAACTTCAAATTCAACTTGGTCGTTCCCATAGACTTACACAAAGTTAGCGCATGGTTGGTCATGACAAATAAAAAATTGATGCAACCAGCATATAAAAGGTTATTGATTTAAGTATTATAATTATTATTAATTGCCTCCTAAGGTATATATCTAAGCAGATAAATCCATAGATTCAATTTTTTGTGACTTTACTTTTTGTATTAGTAAAAACATACTTGGGTTTTTTTTTCACTTCCTTAGTGCCCAAGGGGGGGGGGGGGTTCCTCGGGACCCAACCTAATTATGCTAATGAAGCCGTGGGGGATTTATTTATTTTTTTTGGTATCAGGAGAAGCGTATTCTAAAAGACACAATAAGTAAAAAACTCCTTGAAAAAATGTCATTGCTCGTACCGACAAAAATACAAAAAATAAACAAAGGTGGTACTATGCGACCCCATTGGGCACTTTTAAGTTTTACAAGGTAAGTGGCAAAGAAAGGTTTCCTAGAAGGGGGGGGGGCTCCATGGAACCCCTGCTGAAACTACTTTCCACACGGGGGGGGGGGGGGAATTGTCACACACTGGCAGGGTATAAACATAATCGCAGTAAGCCCATAAGGTTAGAATTCACAAAGAAACATAAAAATTAGAGGTCAAACGATATTTTCAAAAATGGGAACAAAGGGAGAAAGGAACACATTATTAACACGGCCTCGTATGCATGCAAAGTCATAAATTCAGATATATACTCCCCGGAAATTTCTTCAGAAAGCAAGCTCCTCTTTGGAAGTAGGCCAAAAGTGGATTTTATCAGCAGTTCAAGACAAGGTTCTATTTAGGCTACCTTGACGACAAAAAAATCAGCCAGCACTAACAAAACCAGGTCTATCACAACTTTGCCGTGTGTCACAAATCTCCTCTTTTTAGGCACAAACTGGAATCCTTTTTGGGCAAAACTTGAAGTCTTTTGCCTATAAGATGAAGCAGAAATTTAAACTCCTGTGGTATCTATACTATTAATTGATCATGAAATACTGCTCCTGGCCAGCTCTTTAAGTTGTAGTACTCCTTATATCCCTAACGCCCATTAACTGCATTTAAATTGCACTTTTGAAAAAAATCACGGAGCGGACCCTGGCTTGTTAGAAGGAAAGGAAATTGCTCCTGGATATCTAAACAAGCAAAAATAAACGCTACCTCACCCCTTTTTCGCGGTTTTTTGGCGGTGACGTCACTTTTCCTCTATGGACGTTAGGGATATAATATTTACAACGCATTACCCAATACCTAATAATAGCTATTACAGCATCACACATAAACCTAGCCTTTAACCATGTCCAATGAATCACATTACAAATTACATCATAGCTTAAATCATCGGGCATTAAATCATTTACTAGGACAATTATGGGATACACCTGAATTCGTCAGATGTGTGATGATCTGTAATGTACCTTCACATCGAATCGGGAAAAGGTCTGATCATTTTCTGGATTCAGATGCCTGTACCATACCTAATCTGATGAAAAAAACTATCCTAGGTAACCGGATTGGAGGAAGGTAGAAAACAAAGTGAAGGAAAGAAAAAAACAAAACACTTTATCATAGTGATGACTATCAGGAAACGGGGCATACCTATTCAGAGCCAACATTCGTGCAAATAAGAATGTCTTCTGATGTGATTTGAAAAATAGTTGATTGAAAAAAATGTGCTGACTGCTTAAAACAAGAGATCTATCGCCATAAAACTTCGAGAGCAAGGGGTGATTGTGAAGGTTCTCGGTGGTGATGCAGTGGATGAGCTAAGATATATAGGAAGGGTGGGAGGGGTGAAATGCCCGTGGATGGCCATATTAGAAGCCGAATTTAAAACCTATCCCCCCCCCCTGCTTATTGGAAGCCACTGGCCGTGGTGATAGAAAAGGAAAGCTGGTGTATAGTTCTCGGACGGTTTTAAGGACAAACAAATCGGACAGCCCAAGACAGTTTTTTGCATAAGGTGGTTAAGCTGATTGATCATCTTAGTGGCGAGGGGTTAAGATGATTGATCATTCTTAGTGCTGAGTCATGTGGCACCATTCCGTGCTTCAGCTGAAGTCTGCAATGCATGTTTCAATCTTCTTCTTCTGCCAAGAAGATTAACATTAAATTGACCAAAACCACATTAAAGTGGGTACACAAGTTCATTTAATTGTGCGGTGTACAGCCCAGTTATCGTTTACACTGATTCAGCTGTTTATGATACTAGCTGTTCAGTTCAAGAATCTCATATTTCCATTGACCAGGGTCAGTGATATATTTTGGTTGGGGCAGATTTGCAAAATAATATGCTGCACAAATTCCACTGTTAGAATGAATTCTATAGCCAATTTATAGACAAAGTAATACTTCCAATGTAATAATATACCATGGTTAATAATACCATTTACATTTTTGTTGTGTATACTAACACCCGATAGCATAGAACTAATTCATAAGCAGTGATTTTTATATGTGTGGTTAACAGCCACAACTTTTGTACAGCAATGTATGACATATATTAGTGATTGGTCTTGTGCAATTTGAACAAGACCGTTCCATTTAAAGGGGCAATTTTGAGACCGTGTTTGGTGTTCCATGCAATGCGTTTTTTCTACTTCCAATACTAGCAGATGTACAAAAAGTAACATGTTGAAACTGGAATGCTGTGTTTCACAATAAAGGTTAATCATTATGATTGATGCCTGGCGTAGTATTCACTACAGTTACATACACTAGAATTACCTGAATTGCTGTGTACATGTAGCTGGACATGGTAAACTTTTCAAAACTAAAATGTGTTCCAAAACCTCATTGTTGTCTCATTTCACATATTGTTTCATTTCAAATGCAAGGATTGTCCTTTTAATAAGGATTAATAAGGAATTTACTGTGTGTATGACTTTTGGCCATACCAAAATTCTTAATCAATTGCAATTACAATCAGCGTTTAATAAATTCCAAATTCATTGCTGTGAAGATTCCAATGTTGGTTTTAAATTAAAGGGTTTTTGCTGACCGTTCTGGGCGTCCATGAGCGTCGTTACAACACAGCGTATTTTGTGAATCAAAAATCAATCGATACATTGATTGTTTGATTGATTGATTCGTTAATGGTACATACAGATATACTTGGGAATTGGTCTTGATCGCCGACCTGCGTCAAAAATGGTCAATTATACCCCACACTTCGCCAAACAAATTCCGCTTCTTTAACTTTATATGTGTTTGAATTGTTTGATCGGCTCTGGGAAAAGATCAAACTTCTAAATATAAATGATAACACTGAATGTTCAACCAAAATCAAAATTTCTTAATGAAGCATCTGTCTAAAAATATGTACAATGTTCTCAAAAAGGGAAATAAAATATTTTTTACCACTTTTTACGGAATGATTCGTACAGGTGTGAGTTATTTATGATTTCTAGGGTTGATATCACACACTATTGATGAATCAGTCGCTTATGAACACTAATCACCATGAACTTAGTCCAACATTAATTCCTTTACGAATGTGTCCCTTAGCCTAAAAGAAACGGGTATTTGAACCGCAGATTTAAGGATTTTACATCAGTCAGTTTTAAGGATTACACATTTTTGGTGGTTTCATGCATCGGAAATGTTCAATAGTAATGCTTTAAATGGCAATCAGTCACTAATATCGAGTTTGGCCACCCTGTAATGAATCAGTTCTGCGTCAGGACGTCACCGGCCACTCCCGTCCACTAAGTTGGACTGAGGTCAATGGAGCAGGCGGCGGCCCCACCCGTTGGTAAGAGGCTTGAGCTAAATCCTGTAGAGTTCGAGGAAGATTGTCCATTGTCATTGATGGCTCGTCGGCCTAAAGCATCTCAGACATGCTCGATAGGGTTTATAGCCGGGGAGCAAGCAGGCCATGGTATCAGCTCCAACATCCTCTGCCTCAATAAAGTATCTCACTACAGCGGCCCTATGTGTGGGAGCCTTTGTCGTCTTGAAGCCGACGAAAATCGTTGGTATTAAAACCCTACTTGCAAGTGGAGCGCAGTGTTTTCCAGAAAGTTCAGGTACACGACGGCGTTCGTGTCGTCTGTTTCAATCTGGCATCACCAGTGACGTTTTTCCTCCATAATGAATACCGGCCCATACCATAACTGAGCCGCCACCAACTTGAGTCGATTCCTGAACAGTCATCTCGGATATCGATGAACCTTTGGTCTTCCATCTTGATGGTCAGGATGTAGTGGCCCTCTCCTCTTATTTCCTTAGATTTATTTTTAAGTCTATACGCGACGGAATTAGTGAACAAAACTTTTTTGGACTTAAAAATTTAAATCCATGTACAAGGCTTACGTAAAATAGTCCTTTTTGATTTAAAAATAAACCTTTAACTGATTCAAAAACTGTGTCTAAAAAATTTAACCGTTTATTTTTAATCTAAGGGAATTGTTTTTAAAGCCCAAATGTTTGTTACTACTTTTCAGTCCCTTAGACTTAAAATAATAAGAGAGTTCCATTCATTGGGCCCAACATTTGCTGTATCTTCGTTTGCTCCCGGCCCGCAACTAGTCGCCGCAACTCTGTGCTGAACGGTTAGGCGTGGATTTGGTAATTCGTCTTGCTAGGTAACCATATTGATAAAAATTCCCGTTTACAGTTTGGCGGAACGTTGATTCCATAGTGTCCTTCCCACAAACGACGAAGCGGCTCGTTGTTGGCATTTTTGGGCTCTACGGTATACAGATTAAGCAGTCGGCGATCATCTCGTCTTGTAGTCAATTGTGCTCGTCCCGGATCATGTTCGTGGCCTCAAATAACCGACCTCTCGATGATGTTTGAAGATTTTACAGACAGTACTCTGTGATATCCCGAGAAATCAGGACTTTGGCTTGCTTGTACCCTTCCCATCCAGAATGAAGCACTCTTGCGGAGTATTGTCCAATGACGAGGCATGCCTAGGCAACCCTGTTCAGTTGTATTGCAAAGGTTAAAACCAAACTGAAAAACGGTGCGGGCTTGTTTGGACACAGGTTTGGCCTTTTATAGCTCCCAACAAAAGGCAATTCAACATTATGCATGGATTCACTTTACCTGAGTAGTGGGAAGTATTAGTATATTCACCTATGATTAGTAATGATTCCTGGAGAGGCGGTTCGAATAGAAAGACGTTTTTACGATTGGGGTCTGAACAAAATAGTCCAACTTTATGAGTAACAGTGTAATCATGTTTAAAGAAACCTGCATGGTACGGTTTGAAAAAATGTAAAAAAGTTAAAAAAAAACAAGCAAAATACAACGCCAACATCAACGACTACAACCAAGACAAAAGTGGTCCGCAACTGTAGAGGCTTCCCATAAGCCCACTAGAAGTATCCCACTATCTTTGCGTGTAAGACCTAGCCTACAAGCGCTGTTTGCCACGGAAAATAATGACACATCCCTTTAACACTTAACTGCATAAGGGGGGGGGGGGGTCCTAGGGTCCCATTTTTTGTTTTTTTTCGGCCGGCTTTTTTTAACGCTGCAATATTTTGGTTTATATATTTTTTTGTATTGTCTCTAACTTTTAGTTGCGCTGCATTGGTGCAAAAAAATTCAATCCATGGCGTCGTTTTTTTTGCGTTAATTAGCATGGGTCCCTAGGAGCCCCTCCCCTTATGCACTAACGGAATGCCCCATGACACATTAAAAATCTTATAGAGTTACTGTTAGTCTTATTTCCATAATTTATATCACCTAGTGACATAAACAAGAGTAAATAATTAATCAAAAAAATATTGAAAGTATAGATATGCCATTGGTGGCCATATATTTTATATCATCGTCTAAGCGGTTTACTGTAGGACCTATGTAATCTAACAATTTAAACGGACATTTTTCTATTGGTGCTTAATATGTTAAATATATTTTCATCTTCACCAATTAAAGCATCACAAAGTCTAGGTGAATCAGTGGCCGCGCAGAAAATGCAGAAACGAATAGTGACGCAAATTTTTTGTTGACGCAAAATTAAAAGTTTTCTACTGAATGAACATTTTTTTTTTATTTTTTATTTCTTAATAAGTTGAGGTCTTTGAATCTGCTAACGTGAGGTGAGTTTCATCTAAAAAATCCTTGGGGAAAGTGTTTTATACTTAAAGTGGGTTCCCCCAAGAGTCCCCCCCCCTTATGACACTAAGGAAGTGGCAAACAAATATGCCAGTTAAGGGTTAATTCGTCATAGAGAGAGTAGAGTAACGGTGTCTGATAAAGAGCATTCCAGTGATGTAGTGTCCTATTGTGTCTCTGCAAGCATAATTTATGTCGCTTCATTAACCTATAGCCTCGTCTACATAGGTCACGGTTTTTTATTCCGTGTTTTGTCATGGTAGATAGACACTTCCGCTGGGGGGGACACTCAGTTCCGTTACAACCGGTTATTAAAAAGGGGGTCAATTCCAAATTGAGTTTGATCCGGCTTCATTGGCAAAAAAAAAACGGAATAAAGCGTGAACGCAGTGTTGCGTGCGTAGAGTCGAGTGTCTATACTTTACTGTACAAGCCAAACGAAGAGTCCATTCACAGCGGTTACAAAAAACATACGTTTATTCCATTAAAAGCGAAGTACAACAACAAACCTCAAATGTTAAATTGAATCTAGCGCGACAAGGTGGTCGTACGAAAAAAAACATCCAATCCCAGTTATGGTTTTTGACTACAGTTTTCAGGAGCGCATCTCTAAAAAAATCATTCAACACAACATGAAAGTATTCATACAGAAGTAAATGTCTATCATATTTTAATCAGTGAAAAAAAAAAATCAGCCTCGGAAATCTATTTAAGATCTAAAACAACCTATTTAAAGTATATAGATCGGAATCATTTTTATGCTCGCACTGTTCACATATAGAGTAACGTAGGAAACTCGATTTTTATGTCAAACAGCGCGACATTTAACATTTATCATATATCAAATGCGCCTTGACATTTTGTGTAATGGACGATTGCACAACACTAATTTGCAGTAAGTGAAGTAAAAGATCGGTTACTGCTATAAAATCTGTGCAAACGCGAGCTGTTTGTGTCATTTATTATACAATGCGATTACATAATTTAACGCACACCTATGACGTCACGGCATGTTTTGTCGCTCCATTATTTTGCACGAATGTAGAGTTAGAACAATAACACTCCATTCGTAAATGTACGAATGGAGAGTTTTTATTTAAGTCTCCATTGCGACATTTACGAAATGGGAGTGTTATTTGTTCTAACTCCACAAATCGTACAAAACAATGGAACAACCAAACAATCCATGGCTTTATAGGTGTCTTTAAGAGAGAAAAATCAATTAGATTACAGTATTACGGAAAATAATGACCTCTAATATTAAGGTGTTGGCATCATGATTTTAATGGGCCGATTTTCAATATGTTTAGGTCTAAGTTACATAATGAAAATATGAAATAAAAAATGGTTGTCACCGTATTAGTTTTCCTGAAAATTGTTCGGAACAAATACTTGACATTTTTAATGGGAAAGGAAGGAATCTCCGTCCTCACTAGTAGACGCTGCGTTCTTCGCGTTATTTTAAGCATTCTAAGACAAGTGCTAGCAACCAGCACGAGTTCTAAACGATTTTACGAAACGCTTACAAATTCGCCCGTAAACGCAGAGGGGAAAAAATCGCTCCTGAATTTTTGCGACGCTAAAACGAATGCACGCTTGCTCAATGCTCATCTCCGAGTTTATTAAAGTCGGCGTGCGCGTACTCCTTCAGAAACCAAGCATCATGCCAACACCTTAATTTGTTAAAAAAAATTACAGGAGATTTCTGCCAGGAAAATCACCATTAGACCTATACCTAATTCTAGTCAAATTTAAACATAAAAAGGGCGTTAATCACAAATATGCTTAAATTGAAATTTGGGCGTATGAGCCAGAGTTGGTGGGATATTTTTTCTTTGTTTTGATTGTTGTTTTCGCTTTTATTTTTGTATTTAATTTTGTTGTTGTTTTGTGGATGGTTTGTTTTTTTGTTTAAATTGTTCATTTCACGTTGGAGGGCGTTGGTTATATTTGCGTAAATACGTTTACGTTAAAATCGAACTTAGTACAATATTTTAGTTTCGTTTCAATTTTGGTGATATTATATTTGTTTTTGGGTGTGTACATGTTGGATGTTTGTTTTATTTGATTTTTTTTAATAGGCCATAAGGAGATGCATCAACCCAAACAAGTCACAGTTGAGTTTGATCTTGAGTTATTGTTAACGTTTATAGAGCTTTTACTTTACATCTTGAAGGTTCTCTTTAATTGGAAAGAGTTAAAAACGATGTGGTTAAAATCACGAAGTGTTGACACACAGTGGAACATGCATGCTCAGTGCAAGTAGTCAGATATTAACAGTGGGACACTAACACTGTAAATCAACTTTTTTAAGAGTCGTTACACGTTGTAAACACACGGTTTAGTAATCATGGACACCACAACGTAGAATAGGAAGGTTTAACCTAAACCGTGGTATTTAGAGGAGCGGTCAATAATTATGCGGGGGGGGCAGGGGCCGGGGCAGGGGGATTCATTTTTGTCGGCCAAAATAAAAATTCGCGTTTCCCTTCGCTTCCGTTTAAAAAAAATTCACATTTTCCTTGATTATTAGGTTGATTTTACTCATATAACAGTCCATGCTCCTCCTCTAGCATGATGGCATATTTCATACTCCCCTATTTGCCTTTACAATTTTTCCGTATTTCCCCTCAAAATCCTCCATTTCCCCCTAGCCTAAATGACATCTCCTCTTACCTTTTTTAAATGCGTTCGTTTTTGAATTTAGACATATGCACATGTTTTATAATGCAACACAATTGAATGTGTATTCTTTCTAACCATTAGGCCTAAAGGTTCACCTACATATGTGTGACTGTTTAAACATTTTTGAAGGGTTTAAGTTAGGGTAAATTAAAAATGATTACAGCTGTGGAATAGTAAGAGACAGTATTCGGCCTTGAAAAATGATTTACTGATGGAAACTTTCGCAAGTGAACGTCACACCAAGGTTATTGAAATTGATATAGACTGACCTTTTACATCCGGTTTTTTAAGGCGCTGGTTTATCAGTATAATCAGTCGGGAGGTTATACTTTTCCCACTAGTTCCATGTTTATTCTTTGTGTGTACCGGTTTTCCATAAAAAAACCCCAGGCTCTACTGTGATTGGTTGCGTCGATTTATGATACAGTGTTTTAGCTCTCATAGATTTAGCATGATCCATTCAAGAATGGCGTTGAAGCGGAACGGAAGTAGAATTGGAGAAATATTTCATCATTTTAATCCCAGTTTCGGGCAAATAAATTCCATTATCGTACTCTGAGTTTCACTGGGCAAGTCATGAGGGTTTAACTTGCTAGATACAATCACAACGGCTGGTGAGGACGGGAGAGAGAATAAAACTTCCATTATATAAATCCCAGTTGCGGTCAAATCAATGTATCAAATTCTTGTGTCTCTGTTTCACCGGCAAGTTTATGCATGATGTTTAACATTGTAACCAAAATAATAGTGCCCCACGCTAACATTGTACGTGCAATCAGAGGGCTCTTATTTCCACCACGGACATGATGAGTGAGCACGAAGCCTTACAATGGTTTTGAAAATATTATCCCACAACGATTGCATTTAGTCATGCAAATTTCAGGGACAGTTTTTTTACAGCATAAACGAAATGTTATACACAAGTAATTGCGTAAGTTATTAAGGACCCCTGACACTCTTCTTATGCATCATCTCCATGTTGGTTTGTTTATTACTACATTGTCCAGAAAGAGTCTTTTTCAAGCGTTTTCTTTGTTTGGTCTGAAGTATTCCACACATTGTAAAAGAAAAAAAAAAAGTTTTAGTATCGACAAGCTTGAAGACTCACAACAATGGGTAACATCCGAAAGGAGGTGCGTTTTACGTAAGATAATGGCCTCGTTTTCCACGAATTCGTGGAAATAAAACACGGCTTCGGCTTAGCCTCAGCCGTCTTTGTATGTTCCACGAATGTGAAAACCGGCCATTATCTTTTTACTTCTTCATCATGTCGGTTGTACATTTGCATCGCTCCCTGTTTATTGTCACCGTGTACCATCGCAGATTATTTCATTATAATACCACAGCTCCAATCTGTTTCAGTTACAGTATGTACCGAGGGGGGGGAACAATTCCAAATATCGGACCAGTTATACATTTGATTTGCGAGTTCGATTTCCTGCGGAAAGCAATTGACCGTATACCATCAATGGTGGTTTATGGTCATAAAATCAGTGGCAATACGCAACTTGTAAAAATAAATCCGTTTTCTGCAAGATACAATTCTAGGGAAAACGGAATTATTGAACAACGCGATGTGCGCGGAAGGAGAACGAGGGCACATTTGCATGCAAGATTAGCATACGAATATTTATTCTTCCAGAGATTCGTTTAATTCTGACGTCAATGTGTCAATATCACCATATCTCCCTGCCTCAGACGTTCCCCGAATGCGGAATAATACCATACTGACAATAACATGAGGATGTGACATTTAACTGCACTGTAAGGTGATTCTAACCCGCCCAGTAAACTTAACACTGATTTGAAATATCCAGAGGACTAATGTACTGAAATAGGCAGCGAAAGTCGCAACGGTGACCGTAACAACTGGGCAAAGACAATGCGTGATTTGTGTTGTCATATGACAAATGATGCATTTCGCTACAGCTCACCGTGTGTGTTCTGCTGGTCCCTTAACCATTTTACCGATTCCTACACAACAGCAGAGCTGACGACGACGAAGAAGACTACAGCAACAACGACATCAAATCAGCAACACCAGAAGCAACACAATAATACGGCACAGCATATTATACACATCCGCACAATTTTAGTCAGTTCACAGCCAAAACCATCTTGATCGCAATTGAAAACAGCCGATACACATAAAACTCAGAGATGTTTTCACGCATTTAATTTAACCTCCTCTACTGAAAAAAACCTCTTCAGCACTCTCGGAACAAGACAAAAACCTCCCACGCTATTCCAACTGGCCACGAAAACGTCCACGATGACTTCTCTTGTAACGGGACAAGTGAATCTTTAAAGCACTAGTTTGGTCATTGCAATTGCTGTGGTTAGCTTAATCTTCATTTTACTGATATTTGTTGGTGTAATTCTATGATTTCAAATTTCGAAAGGTGTTATAAAAAACACCCCCGTCTTGCAACCCATGTAAATTTCAGACGTGATGAATGGGTTTTCCTACACCGTTTCATCTTCCACGACATTCTAGTGTGCATCATCAAATGACGCCCAGCTTTACCGTATAACCGAATTTAGTGACGTTTTAGTGACTGCTAATTATAATAAAGCAATGGCGAGCACCTTATCACACTATTCAATGGTATATATCACTCTGAACCCCAGGTTTTTTTCCGCTAAGACGTGAAAGGTTGTTCGTTCCACATCACTGTATGCCGTCATACCTCGGCAACACACTGTGCTCGTTGCGTGCTAATACCCGTCCTTTTTCTGCCGCAACTCTCGCTGCAGCTGCAAATCTGTAAAAAATTGTATACCGCAAATGCTGTATTTTGGTAGTGACTGCATTTCGAGCAAATACTCACCGCCACGCAGATGCATTGAATAATGTACGGATCTTACTTTTATTTGAGGTCATATTTGAGATTCCTTCAAGGATTGTATTTTGATTTACTACAATTTTGTGGAACAAACCGTCAGAGGGCTATACCAAACAGAAAATAAACACCATGCTAGAGAGATATCCCTCGAAACGAACAGGAGAGCCCCAGAGTCATGTTTTCAACCTTGATCTTATTGGGACTATGGGGACATGAGTTAGCAGAATTTTATCCAGAACTCAATTTTAATGACTGTTCAATTAAAAGAAACCAATCACACCAAAATCCAAAAAATTGTAAAGATCGAATGGTAGTGTGCCTTCAGGTAGCATTAATCAGGCTAAGTGGATTTTTGTTCTAAATGTTTGTATACGTTATGAATGACTTGTGACAAGACTAGCCACATCAAACGATATCTCATTTTTGTATTTTGGGGCAAAGTTCTTTGGTGGACGGTTGTTGAATGATGACGGGGAATCCAGTCCACTTTTTGCAGTGGTTTCCCTTGGATTGGAGGTTCGACAATTGACGTAAAACTGCTTTAATGTTGTTGTTGTCAGTTCTCCTGTGCGACCTCTCCCGGTGACCCTTTTGCGACTTGTGCATGTGATCTCCATATTTCTTCCCATTTACCCAGAGGGTCGGCTTCGATGGCGGATCCCTGTCAGGAAATGCTTCCCTAAAAGCATTTAAGTAGCTTGTAGGCTCTTTTTCCATAAAGGTTTGTCGCAACGAAACTCTTTGCTGAATTGTAAAGCTGCACCATTGTTGCTACTTAAAATGTACAGGGGGAGTCAACAAAAAAACTTGACCCGGATTGTATCCTACATTTGAGTTTTTAAATAATATCTAATAACGATGTTTTTCATCATCGGAACGCCTATTTCATTATCTTTTGATTTGCGGCAAGATATTCCAATCGGTAGTATAGGCCGAGCGACAATTTTTGAATCAAGTAGTCCGGTTTTACCTATCCACGGATTCCCATTGAATGCACGGTGCCCCCGGACGAACAAAATGTGATTCCGTGGACAGTGCAGAGAAAACCGACCTGCTGGATTCAAAGACGGTAACTCGGTGACCTAACCGGATGTGATGATCTTGCAGCAATTAAAGAAATGAACTAAGCTTTCAGGTGATATCACATATGTTAGACATATGTTACTTGAAAATTTCAAAATGCGCGACACAAATCGGGTCAAGTTTTTTTTGAATCAACCTGTAAATGTAAGTGACAAATGCATTTTATTATAGAATGGTCTAATTCTACAGTAAAATCTTATTACATAAATTAACAAGACAAAAGATAATCTGGCCATAATTCGTGCCACTGTTTGACAAATAAGGCAACAAGAAACGCAGTCCAGTCTCAACAAACAGCTTTTTGATATGCCATTTTCAAAGCATGGTGTTCAATGGCATGATGCAGATGGCATTAAGATGTAATCTGAAAAGCTCCCGTGTTCTACTTTAATTAACATTAAAATAATTAACCCTTTAAGGGCTGAAAAAAGAAAGACAATTTCATCATGGAAGTTGTAAATCGTTACTGTACACATTTACTGGGAAATGCGTGTATTTTCCACATTCTAAAAAATAACGAGGTGTAAGCCAAGAGGCCATTGTAAATCGTTCATCGTTTTTGCCCATTTCGCGTGTTTTGAAAACGTTTTTTTTTTTTTTTTAATACAGCCCAAATATAAATTTAAATTTTATTGCTGATTTGGCACTTCTTGACAACTTCCATGTTGTATAATTTCGGGGCCAAAAACATCTTTCGCGGGAAAGTGGTTTCCTTGTCCCCCTCCCCCTCCCTCACTAACGGATGTGAAAACCCTCGTTCACTTAAGGCGTTAGGTAACGTTCACCCTGCCAAAAAACGCATAACTTAAACAATGGTGATTTTAAATAAAGAAATAGTTTCTTTTGCCAATGGTTCAAATGCCCTTTAGAATCTATATTCTGTGCATTCAAACGCTGTAAGGGAAATGGGGCGTCCTCGCCTACTGTGTGTCATAACTTTCATGTAAACACAGTGTTATAATGGCCTCCATTTTTCTGATTAAAATTTTAAAATATTATTTCCTCATTTTCATTTAGAAAAGATTTCGCACGGGAAAATCACTTTGTTTACTATAACAGAGAGAAAGTGGGAATACCCCTAGTTTGTTTTTGCTAGTGCACCTGTTTAGAATTGGCACAATAGGGAAAGTGGGGAATTCCCCAAGGAGCTAATTAGAACTTTTTTTAGTTTTGAGATCAAAACATTTTAAGATCGGGATTTCCCCACAAATTATATACCATGGAAAGTGATGTATTCGGGTGAGAATTCCGAATGGTCAGCTAGTGTAAGGTTAATATGTTTATGCCTGATGCTGTGTAATGGTCTATTTTTAACTGGGATCTTTGTGAGTCAGTTATATGTGAGATTTTGAGCTAAGTCTCGCCGTCCAGTTGCAATCAGCTATGCAGTATGGTTATAGCAGTTTTATCTACACTAATGGTAGATTTGTGCTCCACACACTCAGAGAGATTTAATATATTGTTAATTCCATGTGAGCAGAGTTGCTGTAATATTCTACTGTCGTCTTTGAGCCAAAGTCCTGGGAATCAAAATTAAGCTTCCAATTGTGGACAGATAGAAATCGTGGTGATTATCTTGGACTGATAGACTGGGATGTATGTCCCCCGTTGAGGGACTTAATGTAAAACCTTGTCGTCTTGAACGCTGGACAAAGTTATCTTGCAGGACTGAGAAGATTCCCATGGAAGATCTGACCTGAATAGTTAAATTATGTGAACTTGGCATACTGTCATTTTGGAGTCTTCGCTGTGAAAGACATATCATCGTTGAACTGCAACGCCTTCAACATAGGTTACTAGAACTCTTATAAGTATATAATCTTAAAATTGTGTAATTATATATGTAATTTTGTTTTGGACGTAACCAAATCTTGAACCAAATCAAGTAAAGATCATTAAAACTGTTTATTATATATAATTTAGATCATTTGTAACAACGGCTCTTTATTTGTGTTTGCAAGTATTTCTGACCTTAGACGTCCTACGAGACGTCATAACACAGGGATAAACGGGTTTCAGCCATTGCTAGTCCACAGTCCGTATAGTAGGACGTTTGTACTTCCGAAATCTGTTCGTTATCGAAAAAAAAATTGTTCGCTAGTCCAAAACAAAAAGTGGATTCACTAGCCGAAAAAGGTAGATTTCCTATCCGAAATAAATCCGTTCGCTTTGTCCTGAAACCAAAACAGGTTTGGTCGTCCGCAGGGTGAAGGTCATTAATCTTAGCAATTCGTTCAACAGCGACCACTTCTTGCCAGGCAACACATTTTGGTTGATGCCATGTGCATTATCATTAAGCTGCTAAAGAGAGTGCGTGGCTCTTCAATCATCTAGTATTAAAAACTAAAAACCTCCACGCGAGTACGATCTTCAAACGCGTTTTTTTCCGCAAAGTCTCTGGCGTTGTAACCGCCCTGCTTCATGCTTTGCCTCTTGCATTGATTGTATGTAATTGGTACACAATAACATACAGCATCTATTCACGTTCCAATTTATCTAAACTTTCTGATTTTGAGCATCCACAAAATTGTAGGATGGTGCATTTGGACTATTTTAATACATGTTCATCTACTTTTAGTTAATTTTGTCAGCATATTTATAATTTTTAGAAGATTAGGTAAACATGTAAACAAATCATGGTATCTGAGTGTATCCTTCAAACTCTCATCGTCCTAGTATTGCCACGTTTGGAGATATGTGTGTTTTAGTTTTGTTGAATGGTCAGAGTCCACGGGTTAATTGAGTAAGAGTCCAGCAGGTCTGCGTCTGCGGCGAATCCAGTCCATGCATGGGGCCCTGAGGTTCGCGTCCATGGGACCCGAGTCCGAGTCCACCGAGCATGAGTCCAACTCTGAGTGACTCGGACTCGCCAATTGAGTCCGGACGAGTCCTGCTGTTCTAAACTCACATCGTAGTGCGCCAAGCCCGCGTCACGCGTCAAATCTGCAACAGATTGCGTCAAAATCGTGTAATACAGGTTACAAGAAACACTGAGCGGACTGTTCCAGACAACCTTGATGTCATGTTCACAAAGGTAAAGGTAGACGAAAAACAATACAGTGGGGATATCCCCTACAAAGGGGCAAAGATCCGCATCACTGTATGTGGTACTTCCAAGATCCAGATGTTGGAAGGGCGTTGGCCTGTCTGCACGATGACATTTTCATGCCATTACTAGCATGATTGTTGCGACAAATCAGATCTATATTGCGTAAGTGCATGCACGTCAGTGCGTAATTGGATCACGCGTTATTAGGCGTTGACACGTTGTGAGGCAATAGAAACGCGATAGAAGCGTGTTCCTATCCGCTACTCCCTATCTTTCGATCTCAAGTTTGAGGGTGACGTCACATTGCAACACGCACGTGGAATAAAGCAGCACAATCGAAATTGCTAAAAGCGAATGCAGAGTCAACGTCTTACGATACGGTACCCTCAAGGAATCAAGACCGAACAGAGTATCGCCAGTGGGCTGTGCAGTGTGCAGGAACACGATATCCTAAGACCACCATGCAAGCCATTGGCCACATTGATCCGCTTGTGTAGATAGCCCAGTAAGTGATGTGTTTCTTCAAAAAATGTCCTATTATTGCTCAACATGTATCATGGGTATGATTGGTACTACTTCGAACATAGTAGCCTATGGGTACAATCACGACAATACGTGATCATCAAATCATAAGGCATGCACGGGCCTAAGCCCAGACTTGCGTCAAATACCAAAAGCGCAACTACCGGCTCGGTCTCGGCAATGGGTGACGAGCTAAAATAATAGTCCATCTCGTAACAAAACATCACCCACGCCGACTTTTTATGCTCTTCCAATGAAAAACAATACTTGTGGTGCTGCTGACGGAAAGAGATGAAGGCAACGGCATATTTGAATACATCCCTAAATATTCAAATTTATTAAAGTGCTTTTTGCTCAAAATTTCTTCATTCAAAAATCTTTTGTTGGATGAGAAAGTTGCTCAAATAGCGTTTTCTAGCTATATGCCAAAAGGTTAAGAGGTCTGTGTGGTAGTTAAAGTAATTGATATGGCCACGTGGAAGTCGATTTTAGGGATCTGCGCCATTGGTTTACGTATATTCGGAACCTCTAAATCCAACTCAGTAACGAAACATTAATGACCTTCGCCGCCTGGTATTTGTCCGCAAACACACGATCGCTGATGTCCGCACTCTTATGCTTCTTCAACTGTACCCTTTATTAGCCTTGATGTTTTTTCAAGACGTTAATACGATTAGCATTTGCATAGCTCACTCATTGAGTTGAGCACTCTGGTATTCACAAAAAGAATGTAAGGCCCGTGATGAGATGGCGTCAGATGGCTGAACGGGGGTCCGTGATACACTTCATTTGTGGATTGCATATAGCTCGTGCTGCACTGAGTGAGAACAAAAGTTCGAAACGGTCTGTCTGCAGATGGGTATTTATAAAGTTCAAATAAATAAGTCCCCTCCCCCTGACAAAGAGTTTACACTTTTCTGGAAAGTTAGGCTCATTAAACCTGTTACAAAAAAATGTGAAATTTTTTTTTTTTTTTTTTTTTTTTTTTTTAAAAAATCAAAACAATAGTTACATCTTCTCTTGAAATGGCGTAATTTATTAAATTGCTTGACGAATTAAAAATGGTACTTTCGTGCATAGGATTAACAATCTGAAAATCCGGAGGGAAGGACCAACATGCCTAGTACAACACAGGAATACCACAGACACTGATTTGGTACCAATGGATAGCTATGGTCATCTTCTTTCCATTGGTTACCAAAACGTGTACCAACATGCCTAGAATTACGTACGGCTGACGTTCTAAAGGTCTCACATGGCAGCACACGTCAATTCCATAGCATACACAGTGTAGAATAGGGAAATTGTGTTTTTTCACCATAAACTGTTTGGAATATCCGATTTCCCAACGGTTTTTGCTCTCTTTTATGGGATTATGACTAGATGAATCAGGAGAGTTTAGTGACTCTTTTTTGAGTCGGCAAAAAAATTTGCAGAAATATCAATTTTTCACCATATATCAGTATTTTTTATTACTTTCCTCAACATATGACGTAATAGTGGACGTCATAATGGGAATGTTGGTACTTAATTGAGTACAAATGGAAAGAAGAACTTTAAGCTATCATGTGGTACAACTTTTGGGAAATCGGATGTTCAGTAATAGGGGAAAAGGAATCTTTAAAAAAAAATCTTTAAAACTTGATTTCTCGACTGTTAAAGCACTATTTTTTATTCTCATCAAATTTAAAAATTAATCGTTTCAGGGAAGAAGGTCAAACTGCTGTTGAAAATGTTTTGCCATTAAATGTGTAATATTTCCGTGTTGTACAGATGTTACAGTTTGTAAAAGGTGAAGGAACCTAATGGTCTAGAAAAATAAAATTTGTCAGTGGGGGGGACTTACTTTTTTGGAACTGTAGATATATATATATTATGATAATAGATATATATATATAGAGGGATATATGATAGTTATCTATATATATAGATATATATATCTATATATATATATATACTATATAATATCGTCGCTGGCGGGAAAAACCCTCATTGTGCATTGACCTTTAAAAGCAAAACCCCATGTAGTATAAAAAACGGTTACATGACACAAACCTCATAGTAACCATGTTGCGAGAGACACCAAAAACTGAATAACTTGCTGTAATGCCTTGCACTAGAAAGGTTTTCCTGTCTAAAATATTGAGGCTATTATTTCTCCAGATTCTGATATAAAGTGCCATATGATTTACTACCATATGGCATGAAATTCAAGCTAGAACTGGATGTGACCAAAATGCACATATGAGGTTTTAGCACTGGGGCCCACATTTTACATATGATGTTCTGCATTGAACCGTGGGAGTTACATATGCGGTTTTTCGCCCAGCGACGATATATATATATTTAGATATATACTAATATATATAATTCCGCTGGTCCATAAACATATAAGGTTGATAAAACATAACTCACCCCACAAATAATTTTTATGACCAGCGAACCTTTCTTTGTTTTGATGTGGACTGCCAAACGATGGGCTTTTTCGGGTATATAATATGTTGAATTGGAAAAGCGGACCTGTTTCTATTTGCTTATTCGGGAATCAGATTAGCATTATAATTCGCCATTCCTTATTGATTACTCAATCGAGACGATCTCCAATAAACAATCATTTTGACATTAAACACAATAAAATCCCGAAGGAGGGGGGTTGGTTGTCATCCTGTGATCTCATTACCATGATTAAGGGACACTAATTTTGATTCCTATTAAATATGGGACAACAGCTTGGAGTCTCTTCTCTCCAAGGCTATAAATAAGTAAATTCTCATTATGACATCACTATGAGGTTTTGCTTTGCTTGACAAATTTAGTATTTAGTTATTTAGCCCGGTTGTGGCTTAAAGGGTTCTTTACGTGCTTTTCCAGGGGTTATCCCAATATAACACTTAAGTGACCAAGGGTTTTCACTCCCGTTGGTGCACGGGGGGGGGGGGGGGGGTCCGATGGAACCCCCCTAAGGGAAAACCACTTCCCGGGGGATTTTTGTACGAAATTTAAACCACAGTTAAGGGTCATAAGACACCCCCAAATCAAGCAATAAAAAATGGAAAATTTTGCTTATTTGGGCTGCAAATTAGGGGCAAAACATTGTTTCAGAAACACGCAAAAAATGGGCAAAAAGACGGAAAATTAAATGACCCTTGCGCTTACATCAAACTTTTTGAAAACATATTTTACGTTGCATATCAACTCTAGAAGACCCAAATTACATATATTTAACAAAAAACTTGAAGTTTTAGGAACCTGTATTTTTTACGGGTGTGCAAAATACACATCATTTTCCATAGAGTTTGCACAGTAAAGGTTTAACAACGTCCACAATGAAAATTGCCTGTTTCAGCACATAAAGGGTTATATTTTGAATGTTGCTATTAGTTGTTTATATATGTATGTGTGGCAATATATCAGCAAAAAAAAATGCTTGGTTCTTTGACTTGTTTTTTTTTAAAAAAAAAAAAACTTCCGTTAGTGCCCAGTGGGGGGGGTCCATGGGAACCTCACTAATTAAACACATTAACGGCTTGGCCGATTTTAATTTTTTTTGTTATGAAAAGAGCGATTTAAAGTTAGACAATTACAAAAAAATGCGGCGCAAAAACCCAGCGTAAAGCGGCCAGCGCGCAAAACAAAATTTGGAGGGTCCAAGAACCCCCCTGCGTCCTTAAGTGTTAAAGGTTTTGCGTGATGCTGAGTGGCACCTTTATAAATTTATAATCTTATCGTAGAAATTAACAGGTGAGTTTCTCAAGGTAAGGTCACTGCAAAAACAGTGATTAGAAACTTAAACTCCTTTCTAAACACTATTTTGCACCACGTTCGAAAACATTGTAAAAATCTATTTAATATCTGAACACATATATAAACATGATTAAAATTAGAAAAAAAATTAGGCATTGAATTTAGTTGTTAGACAATTGAAACCAAGCATTTAGAGATTTGACATCTTAATACCTAAACACTAATTTGCAACCACGTTTCTAATCTAAACACTGTTTTGCAGTGTTTGCGACCGAAAGACTACGTGTTCCTCTTGGTAAAATGACGACTTTCTAAACTAAACTAAATGCAAAAGTAACTCATTCTTTTCTTTTCAAATGAAAAATAGCAGTGTATTATGCCCTTTTTTTGTGAAAAAGTCTTAAAATTGCAGAAACTTTAAAATTGAATATATCAGTAACTGAAGAAGATATAATGTAAAAAAAATCACTAAAAGTTTTATGTTCCAATATAAAAATTTAGTATAAAATCTCAATTGTGATAGTATGTATAAGCTCGTCATATTTTATTATCTAGGACGGTAGTATCGACAACCAAATTCAATTACCTGAAGATCCGAGAAAAAGGACTTCGAAAACTTTAATTACAAACATTTGACGCACTTGAGTATAGTTGGTGCTCTATTTACATTTATTTTTAACTTTATATGGCTCGTACTCTTTTTTTAAAACTTGGTGGGTTTTTACGTGCAACGTCTCTTTGGTAGATTAAAATAATTTGGAAAGGAAAAGGGTGTTTTAGCAAGGCGAAAAAAAAGGGGTTGCACCCCCCCCCCCCCCCCCCCCCCCCCCCCCCGTGGGGATAGCTAAGTCTGTATGTTTATATTGAAAAAGCGAGTAGCAACAATTCTTTTTGGATCACTGGTTTTGTCTTTGTGCTGTGGATAATAAATTGGACAGGTAGACCACGGTTTTTAAGCTTATGACTTGCGCAGTGTGTTTTCTATCCTTAACAATACGCTCGGTATCTCGGTCCCTATCATGCTATTTCAAGTGTGTACAACATAAACACGACAATCTCTATCGACAAAAGACCGTGCATTTAAAGCCATAATTCATCATGTTTTAAGATACCAAAGTCTGATACTTGGTGTTTACGCCTTACTTGTATTACCGTCGTGTTCCGGATGTGGTAATGCACAGACTTGGTCCGTCAGTTATGATGTCATCAACAATGAAGGTTGTGGGTTGTGGGTGGAACCCAGCTTTTGGACCAGTTATTCACATAGCGTAACGTCGAATTTCCTATTGAGAGTAGGGACCATTCTATTGTGTGGGAACTTGATAATGTCAAACTAAGTGAGAACACTGAATCGCTTGCGTGGTTCGCCATTAAGATACAGTTGGGCGGATATTGGATACAGGCGTGACATATAAATGCACTCAAAGATGATGACGGCCGATATGAATTTTTGAATTAGATCTCGGGCAGTAGGGTTCCCAGCTTTACTCCACTTAAGTTCGAAGCTGACGTAACCGTAGGCTCGTACCTCCCGGTCTAGAATTAACACCCCTAGTTGCAGTTAATACCTGACGCACAGTTACTAGTGGGAGTGATATTACATTTAACTGTACTGTAGGAGAATCTATCGGAGTCAACTTACACTGACTCTGGGAAGGCAGGTGAACCCACCACTGATATCGGAAAGAAACTATAACGAAAATGGTAGCACGGAATACAATAATGCTATGTTTTTTGTCAAATGACTAGTGACAGTTCGCCTTCTGATCGTCATGTGCGCGTGCGGGGCCCCCATAATTGTTTTGCCTACCCAGACTGTACCTGAAGGACAAACGGTAGCAACCGTACTCGTCTTCGAACAGCAATGCATCAAGCAGGGACTGCAAAGTTACCGATAATCAGACACTTTATTTCTCAAACAACCGAGAACCAGAAACCCCTCCTTTGATCAAAAATCGCCATCGATTTTCTTCGGGTCAACAGGTAGAAATACGACTGATACTACCTCATGCAATGAACTCCATATTAAACCATATTGCAAAACGATCCTCAGATACATTGATGGTGGTTTGAGGAGTATCTACCACACATCGTGATTATACAATCACAACGACCACAACTAAGAGGGGAAATCTGGAGACACGTGATGCAACACATGGTTTATTATTGTGGCGTAACTGGTCGCGGTACTTAATCATCCTGATTTATGGGTATTGTGTTTTCTCTTTTTAACTATCAGGCAAAAACGGTCAATTTCCATAGTACAACGTGTAAGATAAGTGGAAAATTCCATTTTATATTCACCAAAATAGTTTGGATATCCGATTGTCACGCGGATTATTTTGCTCTGAATTGATCTAAATTACTAGTTTTACTATTAACAACTTAATGCCTAAGGTGTTTTTCACTACTGACTTGGTGCCTAATGGGGAGGTTCCATGGAACCCCTCCCTAAGGAACCAACTTTCCCCGCGGGAATTTTTCCTTCAAATGTAAACTCATACCTAAACCTTGAGGGTGTTAAGACAAGCCAAAGGGTTGCAATATAAATGATTTTCCAGTTTATCGTCTGGAAATTAGGGGCAATCATTGATTTTCATGAATGCGTCAAAATCGCTCCAAAAGTAGTTATGATGTTTCCCGCGTAAACCCTGCTTTTCCACAGCATACACTTTCAAATCATTTTGATGTTATATCTGCTCTGGACGGACCAATTAAATATTAGTGGAGGGGCCTATGTTCTCCAGAGAGTGGATTGTCTGAAGGTCATGGTAATTGTTGGCAACCCATAGAAATGTATTCTATGGGTCTGACTATTCAGAAACGATGTGCCATTTTTTCCGTTGAACTTAGTGACCTGACACGAGGTTTCAAAGGTCAAAATGGTCATACATCGTCAAAGTATATCGACCTTGGTAAATCAAAATTGTGGCAAAATTTCACAAGGAATATTGCATATGATATTTATTGTGTTACTGAGCTTTGTTTTGTTGTATGCAAATAAGCTAATTAGAGACAATAATATGCATAACTTTGCCTTATTCAGACCCAGTTGTGTGAGTCCGCCAAAGCAAGAGGTTAGGCCGCATGTTTTGCACAATGTAGAGTAACCCTACAAAACCCCATTATACCTTGCTTTTAAGTGCCATGGCTAAGGAAACCGAGTTGTTTCATGAAATGTACAAGAGAAAATGGTTGATGTAGTCTATAGCCCTCGTCTTACCCAGCCTTTTTATTGTAACACGGTTTACCAAGGGGGGGGGGTGTGTTCCCACCGCCCTCGATAAATTTGTTTATGAAGCAAACCGATTCTTGGATTTTGCTTACGCCTTGATAGTTATGGTCCTCCCTCTCTTTCCATTGATACCAAAATAAGTGCCAACATACCTAGTAATGGCATCACAATGACGTCATAAAGCATTGTGCCGACAAAATTGGCATTTTCCATAGCAAAAAGTCGAAATCCAATGTTGCGCGAAAAAATCGACGTAGGGAATATCGATTTCCTTGCGTTTAGCTTCTAAATTATGGCAAATGACTATTTAAACATAAAACCTAGTAGTTCTAGAGCCATACTGTCGTTAATATTTTCAAAAATATTACCATAAAATATCTGTAGTGGCACCCCCCACCCTCGCCTTTGAAGGCATACCCTAACCCCCCCGGTGAAGGTCTACCTTCACAGTTTTCGCTAAAATGACCAGACCGGATGAAAGAACGATTACCCATAAGCTTTATGAAAGCTTTTGGCATTTTAGCCAAAAACGTCATTTACAAAACTGCAATAAAATTATAAAAAAAACCAAATCTATGGAATGAATGTTGTTATACACACCGTGAAACACCACGATTCGCACTACAGAGACAAAGTTAGTGTGACTAGTTATCTTTCAGTCTCAGCCCCCTGTTGTGAGTTTATATTATTCTTTCCATCCAGGGCCCGGGGGGGGGGTCACTGTTCATAGTTGATAAGGGGATATCATTTGCGCACCAAAGAAAACACCGTAAAAAGGTATATTTTCAAGATTTTCCCCGATACCTACGTAAACAGGAGAGCAAAACCACGAAATCTGAAAAAATGTGTACTTTTCACACTTGAACCGGACTTGAACTACAATTTAGTGTACGATTTTGGAAATTTCGAGTTTGTAACGTCGTATTCGGCTCATTTTTGTGCAAAATTCCTATTCATTATATCCTACAAGACCCAAAATTTCTACTTTGCTTATCTCTTTTAAATAATTTAAAATACTTATTAATTAAGGGTAGGATTATACACTTGCCATACTGTTTGGGTCATTTAGAACCAAATCATTCTTGTACTTTTACAGTACTTAAACTCCTTGTTTAGGGGGGCGGGACTTTGAAAATGTGGACTTGTTGGTAAATTTCAGACTCCCCCCCCCCCTAAAACGGCCCTTTTGAAATCTCATCACTAAAAGTGGACTTCGTGTCAAACTTCTCTACCACTTTGGACCATTTTATGGACCAAATCAACATAGTGACCTTTTTGTGGGATTTGTGTGTGTATGTGGGTGGGTGTGTGGGGGGGGGGGGAACGTGACCTATCTGCTGATCTCGGGATATTCCCATCTCCATACTGCAAGGCCCCGCGTTCATAAACAAACTCATAATATTAAGTTATGATTTTGTTGAATTAGGTTTCGGTAACAATGAGACATACTTGGGCTATTAGCCCGATAATGCACACATATATCCACTAGAACCAGGTAAATAACTGATCAATGTTTCAATGAAACCAGGTTCATCAAAAGAAAAGCTAAATTTGAGATAACAGTGTGTTTAGAACACTTAAGATGTGTGCACGAGTTTGGTTGAACACGAATATAACATCTATCATCTATGGACTAAGTGGACGCAGCCACTGGTGACCGCGTACAATGTTTTCATGTTCTGGCACATTTTTTATGAAAAAAAATCGCAATTTTGTGTGGAAAATTTTTACTAACTGTGTAACCAATTCCGTTCCTTAACAACCAATTGGCATTTAAATAGCCTATACGGGGTGGATGACCTTAACTTGATCTTGCTTATAGCCTCTATACGATCCAGGGTCTAATGGTTGGAAACGATACAGCATCGTACAACTGTAAGTAAATCACAATTTTGTCTTGCATTTTTTTTACAAACTGTTAACATTATTTGATTTACCAACAATGGTCATGGGGGGATTATCAACACAAATGACCATACGGGAACTTGCCACAGACATCGTCTCATTTTTAGCTTCTGGTATATCAATGACCCCTTTTTTCATGCCATTTTTGGTATTGACCAGGTCGTTTTTTCCTATTTTCTCAATCGGGAACCCACTTTTTTTTTCTAAAACTTGTTGGGGAAAATGATTCCAAAATTTCTCACTATGAGTAAATTGCCACATTTGAGGCAAAAAGGGCATTTGCATCTCTGGTAAAGCTATGCGGTTCCCTTTTTGGGGTTTGTTATTTTTGGCAAAAAAATGGTGCAGCTATGTAACCTACTACTTCCGTGTTCACTTTCCCTCCCAAACCAAACCTGAGATCCCACCCACCCGAGGGTATACGGGGTGACTCACTTGTGCTTGCTTTAGCCGAGATTATCCAGGGTCTCTGGATTGGTATCGAATAATGAAAACATCTACACGGTTACGGAGACTAATATACTGTCACGTACTTTGTCTCTGTAGTGCGAATCGTGGTTTTTCACGGTAATAACGACAATTCGTTACATGGATTTGTGTAGAGCTACATCGAAATTTTCTTTTGCCCATTTATTTACAAAACAACTTCTTTACTTTACGTTACCCCAGGTATTAGGCTACTAGCAGATATGGGGGATTGTGAGGGTCATTCTACATTTCAGCAGAGTAAGGTTGTCCCGATGACTACATTGTGCAAGAACTTGAGGTCTAACCTTTCGTTGGACAGGGGCTTGGGCCTGCATAAAGCAATTTTATGCATATTAACTAATTGTCTCTGATCCTCTAACATTAGGTTATTTTGCAATTTCACCAGAAAATGAAAGGTCAATAACAAAATAAATATCATATACCAGATTCTTGTGAAATTTGCCACATTTTGGTACAAGGCGATATACTTTGGATATTGGACCATTTTGACCTTTGACCTTGTGTCAAGTTCACTAACGGTCAACAGAAAAATGGCAACACGATTTCTCGAATATTCAGACCCAGCAAGTATCCATTTATAGTGGTTTCCCACAATTAACATGAACTCACCAAATTTTAACATACGGCCCTTCCGTATATATGGTACACACAAACATTACCATTTATGTCCATTCGGATATTTTTTTGTGGGGGCCGTTGTATTTGGCCATAGGTATGTTTGGTACAGCAATGGCGCGCAAGTCGCTCAATGATGGAATCCCTCGTTCTTTTTCACACATAAAGGTTATTATTTTTTATGATATTTAATTATTTGTTTCATGCATATCTAAAACATCATACCAGAAAAAATCGGTTCTGGCCACACTGTTTGCTATTTTTATTTTTAAAATCACACTCCCGTTGGTGCCTAAGGGGTTCCTTCCTAGGGACCCCCAAGCTAAGTATCAATCTTACGGGTGCGAATTTTAGTGACTTTGTTTCTTGCCCACAAAAGCGTCTCGCTCAGTCCCCCAGTACAACAAAAAATTAGAGTTTTCGAAACTCTTTATATCACGAGTGAGAAATCGCCGAAAACCAATCTATCTGGGTACATGGCACCCCCCCCCGCCCTTAGGCACTTAAATGTTAAATCGTTTAATAATGTGTTTGAGTCGTAATTGCAAAGTATCAATTTTCGCACCCTAATAATCGCATTTGTTCATACTTTGCTCAAATTATTACGTCCATGGTGACGCGATAACGATATGTTGGATCAACATTCAGTATATAGATCGTCAGTCACATTTTTATGCTCGCACGTTGTACACAGATGTACTCTGAACTTGTTTTTTTTAATGTAAAATAACACGAACCTTTACATGCTCATGTTAATCAACATGCGCTTTACAATTTTGTGTCACGGACTATTGCACAACACTAATATTTGCAGTAAGCGAAAGTAACACAATTGTTTGTTGCTAAAACGTGTTTGCGCGAGCTGGTTTGTATCCTTATGCACTGTCTATTCATGAGTATTCCATCATGTCGTGGTTCATAATGAAATCACTACATGTTGTTGTTAACCCGGTACATCGCAGATTATTTCAGTATTAGTGCCAGAGCTCAAAAGGTTTTCGGTAACACGTTAGTATAGCCCCTGAAGAAGAAATACACCTACTACTTGGAAAAACAAAAAAATTTGTTATTGAGCTATTTTTCACCAGACATGCAGAATGCATTATATAAAAACATATCAAAATCCCCATGCATCACCTGTGGGGTTTTTTTTTTTTATCACGATGGCCGCCCAAAAGAGCGGCATTGCATATGATTAGCTATATCTTTGTCTTCTCAAGGGATTGTGTGATGATTTAGTCTAAATCTAAATATCCATGTGTTCCTGTATGTTTGAATGAATTCAAAATGGCCGATTACATAGAATTTGATTTAGCTCAATCCAGAACAAGGAAAAGCGGGATAAAGAAACAAATTGATCTTATAAATATCGAAAGCGAATAATAAAAATGAAGAGAAATATAATTAAACTGAATAAATATAAATAAGTGAATAAATAACTAGAATAAATAAAACAAGAGAAAATTTTGTAAAAGCGACGTGTACAAAAGACGGAACCTGGAATTATTGTATATAGGAAGTTAGTCTTGAGGTGTTTCACACCCAATGTTTTTTCTCCCAATCTGGGATTCATCTTAGAATTCTTTCCCCGTCCAGTCGCCATTTCTGGTACTTGGTTTTGTAAAATAGAAATATTGTTTCATTGCCAATTTCTGGCAAAAGACGTAAGTGTGTAGGCATAATAATTAATCATGCGTTTATGCGAACAGTATACGAAAAAAACTGCATTATACTAATTTTTTTAAAAACCAATTTCGAATGCGTATTATATTGAGCGGCCTGCGTCCCACACTCCCGTACGTCGCCCGTTGTCGTCGAGTAATGGTTCTCATTGTGCAGTTTGGGGAAATGGCATTCTGATTACGTCAAATAAAACATAACACCTAAAGGTTATTCTTTCGAATAGACTAAAGAAGAAACTAAAATTACTACTATTTGGTAATTAAGAACAATCCCTTTTCGGGATATGCTTTTTAAACACCCTCCTTTATGCGACAGTGAGAAGATAATTATATGTAATTGCAGCGATTGTACAGCCATTTTGTGCATTTTATTTTTTGAGTTACGGAAAACATCAATGATTTACATTTAAACAAAAACATTTTGCTTTTTTTAAGTTTTTTATTTTTTTCAAAAACATGAGATATCGCTAATTATATAAAATGGCAGCCATGTTGTTTTTTTTTGGGATTGGGGCGTGAAGGAAGTCACAGTGATGTAGATATGTCACCAATAATGAATTCTTTGACCCCCAAACAATTTCAAAAACACTAAATCTCAAACATCTCCTTTAAAAGCTTGAGATATAGCTATATGTAGCCATCTTCGATAATAAAATCCCAAGGGGATTTATGGGGATTTTGGACACCGTTGTGTTGTAGGATGCATTCTGCTTATCTCGTGCAAAAATCGCTCAATAACAATTTTTCCGGGTCAAAACCCCCAGGGACACACTATACGACGTTATGTCGAACTATTCCAAATATCGGACCAGTTATACATTGGAATTGCGAGTCGATTTTCCTGCGGAAGCTATGACTATACGCATTCAATGGTGGTTATCGGTCATAATAAAATCAGCGGTAATACCCCACTTGTAAATCATTTTCCTTCAAGATATACTCTAGGATAAAACGATATATATTGTAACATACGCGAGCGCTGAAGGAATAACGAGGGTACATATGCATGCATATTAGCTACACATTCTTCTTCCAGATATCGTTTAAATTGCTGACGTCAATGGTGTCAATAGTATATATCTCGGGAATCATGCGGAATAATACCAGACATGCCAATAAACAATTGGAGTTGAGGTGACGTTTAAACTAATAAAACTGCACGGTATGTGATTCCAGACCCGCCAGTACACTTAAATGTCCCAGGAAATGCAAATAGAATTTGATGTTGTTTGTGTCCAAGTCGACAAGGAGGGGCTGGAAAACATTCAATATTTGTGTTGGTGATGACATCATTAGTGAAACTATTGATTTTGATAGAGTAATAGAACATTCCAGTGACTGGTGGAATCTATCATGACACTGACTGAAAATCAATAATCACTAATGAGGTCCACTGTAGTGTAATTCTTTTTTCGGTCTTGCCCTGTTTATTGGAATGGAACTGTCCCCAAAAGATTTGGAGTAGGTTTACATCTCATTTCCTGGGACCGTTTAACACTGAATTTTGCATATTCCAGATGGCTGCTTACTGAAATAGGCAGCGAAAGTACAACGGCGACGGTTACAACTGCAGATGACAAATGGAATATTTAAAGCAATTACTATTTGACATGGTAATTGCAAGTGGTTAACTAAGTCTTCATTTTACTGATATTTGTTGGTGTAATTCTATGTTTAAAATTTCGAAAGGTGTTATAAAACTATACTGGTGCTATAGAATAATAATATTACAGACGTTGATGAACGGGTTTCCCTAACGATACGCGCTTCCTGCTTCATCGTCCACGAAATCTATGCATCATCGTCTGAACAAATTGCAGATTCTTGCCAGCTTTAAGTCCCAGAAAATGCAAATACAATTGAAATGAACTGGTTTTGTGTCAGTCTACATGGATGACTGGAACTCATTCAATATTGGGTTTGGATGATGGACATCCTTAGTGAAACTATTTATTTTTCAGAACAGTAATAGAAATTTCCATTTCCGGTGACTGGTGTGAATTTCATCATGACACTGACCTGAAAATCATTATTTTTCACTAATGGATGTCATTGGTAGTGTATTCTTTTTTCTGGCCCTGTTTATTTGAACGGAATGTCCCGTAAAGATTTGGATAGGTTTATCATCTCATTTCGTGTGACCTTTAACATATACTAATAGTTCTAATTGACTATTTTGCAGCGTTTTAATGTGATTACCTTGAAAGTTAATACATTCTGAGCGATTGGTATCTTTAATTCTGATTGTATGTCTGGATTACTTTGATTAAATTTGTTTGTATTATATTATAATGCATGATTATTAATAAAATGTTTCCCTCTGGGGGAAAAAGTGTAGCTGATTTTAGTAAGCGTTTTTTCGTGATTTGCCAAACCAATCCACACGATACCAGTATCGAATCAACGTCTGCAAACTAGTTTAATTTTTTTAAGTAAGACGTGAAGAAGGTTATCAACTTTATTAAATGTCCACTCGTCAAAACTTAAGTGGACTTTCTACTCCAATTTGTGAAGAACGAACCCCTTGCTGAAATTACACACACTGTACAAAAGTTTTGTCAACATAGCAGAAAAATATTTCATAATCCATAAAATTGATTTAAACAAAAAAACAAACCATCCACCAATCTCCCCCCCCCCCTCTTAACACTTAAGTGGCCTAATTGTTTTACTCACGTTGGTGCCTAAGGTGAGGGGGGGGTCCATGACCCCCCCCCAAAAAAAGAAACCCTTTCCCGATGGAAGTAAAAGACAAGGCCAAAGGGTGCAATATAAATGAGTCCGTTTTATCGTCTGGAAATTAGGGGCAAATCATTGTTTTTCGAATGCGCAAATCGCATCAAAAGTACACATGGTTTCTGTGACCTGCTTGTCCACAGCATACACATATGCAATCATTTTGATGAGTATTATCTACTCTAGAAGTACCAATATACATATTTACCACCAACATTACCACTGTGTAACTTCTTTTATTTTTTGTGGGGGAAGTCGTATTTGCATAGGTTTGTACAGCATTGGCGCGCAGTGGCTCGATGATGGAATCGCTTCTTTTCAGCACATAAAGGGTTAATTATTTTTTCCGATTATGTAATTAAAGGGGATGGCCCGAATTCGGATATG
>JAMKCH010004529.1:0-71927 GCA_023653785.1 Ophioderma brevispina
TAAAAAGATATAAGTCACCCCCCTTAAGCCATGTATAGTCACTTAAGAAATATGAGGGTCTACGTTTAATATGCCTAGTGAATTAAAATATAACCATATTTTCGGGTCACCATACATGTTGAACATCTGGTTGTATTTTGTGAACTTAGCTTATACTTGTAGTGTGTTGTTTATAACCCTATGAAATGAACAGATTAGAAAAAACGCAATGTGTCACGAAAGAAATGCTTTACCTTAATTGGCCTTAGGTACTTTATTTGCACAGTCTATAATAAGATATATAGCACATCCCATGTGGTCTAGTGTTAGGATTCGCGCTTTTCACCGCCGCGGCTCGGGTTTCGATTCCCGGCATACGGAAAGGTTAAAAATCTGTTACGTTTTAGTGAAAACTTTGACATATACACAGATCACTTCAGATCTATTACTTATAGGCTCAACATTTATAAAAATGTACAAATGGTCAATTTTATCTTACCATTTTCTTGACGCGTCTCTTCAGAGCTTTTCTGTGTATGCGGTCTGATTTAATCAAAGTTTAAAAAGTGTTATATTAACACTTTGCATGGAACCTGGCTAGAAGTGACCCAGATTGAATTCCAATTAATATTCATGAAAAGCTGTAGCATGACCTTGAAAGAAAATCAGAACTCATTTGGCCTAAAAACGGTCATTTCAAAGTTTGATTTGATTGTTATCTGTTGCTATCCTTTAAAAATGACACCTCACGCACCCCCTGAGACTTCCAATTTATTTTTTTAGATTTTTTCGCACTTCTTTTCATCGTTTCAAGAATTATATATGCTAACCTTGGCAAAATCTGCCAACAAAAACCCAAAAGACAATGAAACCATATGGGAATCTCTACAAACTGAGGGGGGGGGGTTGTCTAAGTCCAAGATTTGGATCAAGTCTATAGTCAACGTGCGCTAGTACTGAGCACGAGTAACAGAACAGCCGCTCGCTGTAGATTTTTCTTAGTGAGAACCGTGGGCCATTCAGCGGACAGTTAGACGCAAAACCGTTCGATTTTCGTATAAATTTCAACATGTTGGAGCATTGGAATTAGATTTAAAATGGAACATCAGGGAAACCTAGTCAACCAACTGATTTGCCGATATGTGTGAAATGGAGAGCAGGACAGCAGAAGAAAATATGATACATTTACTGGCTTGTGTGGACACGGCCGTGTATGCAGCATGCATGGCGGGTGGTATAAGCTTTTCGTGGTGTATTGGAGCTGTGTGTGGGAACGTTATTACGATCTCATACACGTGCCGGGCGGGAAATTCAAATAAGCTGCATTTGTATTGTAAGATTGTAGTTTCGCCTATTATCATATACATCGATAGAGGAGACCCAGCTTTACACAGAAGAATCGACATATGAAAAAGGGCCCAGGACTTCCGAGAAGAGGTTAAAAAAATAATAAAAATAAATATGAAAAATAAGATATCAAGTATTAGCTGATTATGCACAAAGCAGCTATCGATTTTCCAAGGTATTAATCAGAACTCCCATGGTACAGGCAAACGTGGTAAATTAACTAAAATGTATTAAAGTTCTTCTCCTCTGCCATAACATGAAAGATCAATATAAAGGGGTCGGCATGTAGGGTATACTCTATATATAGTACTTTGTAACGCGTATGATTGCAATTTTATCTGTTAAACGCGTGAACTGTTGTTACCAGAATATAGTAAAGAGCGTTAGAGAGGATAGGTATGGCACCACCTACCAATAGAGTCTATTAGAAGTATCTGGATGATGAACGAATGATGGAATGTTTTATACCCTGGTCTTGGATATGCATTTTCTTGGCACGGTCTCTATGCTTTCTATAGTGCAATCCCATGTGGTCTAGTGGTTAGGATTCATCGCTCTCAACGCCGCGGCCTGGGTTCGATTCCTCGGCGTGGGAAAAATGCACAATTTAGGTTTACGTTGGCCTGTAAGTCTATCTCAGACTGATTTTATAAAAGATAGAAACCTTCAAAGACCTGACGAAAACATTATGTAAACAGATCACATATCGGAGCTTTTCAAGTTATGCGGCCTGGTTCTCGCGTTAAAATCAAACGTTTGAAAAAAGGTGTTATTTTTTTTATTTTTTTTATTTTTTTTATCAAAATGTTATCTATTCCATTATCAGCCAGAATGATTAGTAAAGTGGACTGTTCCGCGAAGAAATCTTTTATGTCCTTGGATATGTTATTAGTTTATGCACACGAGACTATAATGGCCATATATACTTCATCCAGTGTGGTCATGTGGTTAGGATTGGTCGAATATTACCTCGGCGACCTGAGTTCGATAACTGCCATTGGAAGCACAAGATAGAAGTCAACTTGCAGCCATTGGTATAGGTCACTTAAGAAATTTGGAGGGTCTCCGTTTAATAGGCCTATGATTCAAAACTAAAAACAATTATTTAGGGTCACCATAATGTTGAAAAATCTGGTTATTTGTGTGCATGAAATTAGCTCATACTGTAGGGTGTTGTTTAACTATGAAATGAAAGATTGAAACAAAAATAAGAACCATATAGCACCATCCCATGTAGGTCTAGTGAGTTAGGATTCGGCGCTTTCACCGCCGTGGCTCGGGTTTTCGATTCCCGGCATGGGAAGGTAAAATCTGTTTTAGTGAAACTTTCACATATACACAGATCACTTCAGATCTATTACTTGGCTCAACATTTTAAAAACTGTAAAAGGGTTCCAATTTTATCTTACAATTTTCTTGACGCATCTCTCCCAGAGCTTTCCGGTGTATGCGGTCTGATTAAAGCAATGGTGTTTTTAAAAGTGTTTATTACTTGGAACTATGTATTAACCCTTAAAGTGCCTTATCCTCGGCCATAACAATGAAAGATCAATAAATGTGTCGGCCATGTAGGGTATTATCTCTATTATAGTACTTTGTAACGCGTGATGCATTTTATTCTGTAAAGCGTGACTTGTTGTTACCGGACTATAGTAAAGAGCGTTTCTAGAGTGACTATGTATGGCACACCTACCAATAGAGCCTAGTAGAAGTATCTGGATGATGAACGAAATGATGGTATGTTTTATACCCTGGTCTTGGATATGCATTTTGTTGGCACCTGAGTTCGATTCCTGCCATTGGAAGTAAAAAGATCTAAGTCAACCTTTCAGCCATGTATAGGTCAACTTAAGAAATATTGGCGGGTCTACGTTTAATAGGTCTAGTGATTCAAAACTAAACAATATTTTCGGGTCACCATAATGTTGAAAATCTGGTTATTTGGTGAACTTAGCTTATACTTTTAGCGTGTTGTTTAACCTATGAAATGAACAGATTAGAAAAACGCAATGTTTCACGAAAGAAATGCTTTACCTTAATTGGTCTTAGGTACTTTATTTGCACGGTCTTGGATATGCATTTTGTTGGCACGGTCGGTATGTTTCCTATAGCACATCTCATGTAGTCTTGTGGTTAGGATTTGGCGCTCTCACTGCCGTGGCACGGGTTCGATTCCCGGGGTGGGAAAGTGCACAAAATCTCTAATCAACGTTTTAAAAGAAATTATATTCTCTAAATTAAATTTACATGGAAGTGCATGTTTTACGTTATACACCACTATTTTATAATATGTTGCAAAATTTTACTTTTTTACACGGTATCTAGAAAATCTGCTTTAAAATGTCTGAAAAAAAGGTATATTGAGAAAGTGGTGTAATTTCATAATTGAGGTGGCAGACTGGTAGGTTTTCTCAAATTATACTGGCATTTGGGACAGCAAATTTGCGGCAATTTACTCCGCGCGAGATCATTCACCTTGATTGGCTCGATTGTAAAGTGGTATTAACACAATTATCGATACTTGCTTAGTCCTTGATATTAGCGATAATAACGAAATCTGTGCTAATGATCGCTATTAGCACCCTTTTCTTGGACTTGGAATATTTGATTTCAGCGCAGTAGGAAATAACACGATACAATGTGGTAATAACACAATAGGCGCTAATTAGCGCATGGAGAATAGCGAAATCTGTCCTAATGATCGCTATAAGCGATATTAGCGCTATTAGTGCTAATAGCACCCTTTCCTGGGACTATTTTATTTTAGCACAATAGCAAATAACACGCTGTAAAGTGATAATTCCACAATTAACGTTACTTACGCTAGTCCTTGATATAAGCGATATTGGCGTCCTTTCATAGGACATTGAACATTTTATTTTAGCACAATACGCTATAAAGTGGTAATAACACAATTAACGTTACTTGTGCTATTCTTTGATATTAGCGATTATAGCAAAATCTGTGCTAATTATCGCTATTAGCGATATTAGCGCTATTAGTGCTAATAGCGCCCTTTCCTAGGATTATAATCTATATATTTTAACATATTGCAAATATACGTATAAAGTGAAAGTAATTAATTATAGTCCACTCAATCTACGGTATGACCTGGTCAAAATTGCTACAGAAGGTTTTCTTGCTGTCACTTGTTGTACAAATCCTCCCGAACAACATATCAAAAAGGTAGAAAAAAGGAAGCTTGGCAAGACATGCTAATTTGCATAAAACCCATGTGCCATTTTTGCCTATATTTTGGTTATTATACAATATATTAAAATTGGACGACCCGGTTTAAGTAAATAAAGTTTTCATCTTGATAGAATGGTCTTCACCCCTAAACCCCATCTGTAGAGTTTTGCGCTGATATTTCCAATTTCACCCCCGTGGTCAATGTGAGAGCTAAAAACATGATTTTCTTAGCCATATATGTGTAAAATTAATATCGGTTGACCAAAAATGGGGTACATATATTTTCAATCATAACTTCCAAATCAAATATCCTTTAGCCCTAAGATTTCACAGGGATAAATGAGAAAAATAGTAGCTTTCTTCAAATACCAAAATGTTGACCACTTCCGGTAAAATCTTGGAGTATGGGGACGATGCTATTGGCGATCAGGACACGGCCCTTTAACTCTTGAGTCTTTCTTGCTGTCCAACATAGTTGCTTTGTAGTATATCTTGTGCAGCACATATCACACCCCCTGCTAGAGCTGTGTTGTCAAGGTCTGTGAGATGCTGACTTGGTAACGTCTAGAATGCTTGACCGCCTTTTTATGCTGCTGTCCTACCTATTACCCTGGCTCTTACCAAATGACCCCCTTTTTAAAATGTTCAGATACTCAATGACCCCATTTTCTTCTTTCCTGCTATCCACTTTTATCACAAGTTTGCATAAAATTATCCACTTTTTAAAGAATTTGAACACCCAAATTCAAAATTTTCGCAGATTACGGGCACATTTTTAACAATTTTATAATTTCATGGCAGCAATTTTATAATTTCATGGCAATTTGAACTCTGGAAAGAGGCACTTCCTATTTTTAACAACAGTTTTTAACATCATTGGCCCCTTCTTAAAGTTTCATACTGGATGACCCTATTTTTATTCAGCTTGTGTACCGAGTGACCCCGTATTTTTGGGCACATTTTCTCTGAAAGGACCCCGCCCCGGAAAGGACCCTATTTTTCACTTGGCCGAGGCACATATACACATCACTTCGCATAGGGAGTGCCCCCCCCCCCGCACTAGTTGACCCAATGTGTTGAATAAATACGCTCTGATAATGATTTGCTAAATAAAGATCTTCCTATCCCGATTGCAGTCTGACAAATAATCTCGAATGCAAAATTAATTTTGGCGGGAAAATTGCTGTCATCTTGAATAATGGCCATCACTTTCCACTTTTAATATATTAATTGCAAGTCCTACACACCTTACAGGCATAGCCATGCAAAACATGTTCAAATACTATAACAGAAAAATGGAAAATCTCCCAAACATGTATTTATGAGCTATATACCTTTGTCGAAATATGGGCGTATACGTCCACGTAAGATAAATGCAAATTAGCATGTCTTGCCAGGCTTCCCTTTTTCTACCTTTTTGATATGTTGTTTGGGAGATCTTTAACTGCTAGTTACAGCAAGTAAACCTTCTGTAGCAATTTTGTCTAGGTGTACATTGTATTTTTCATAGATTGAGTGGACTATTAAAGGTGGGTGACCTGAACGTGGTCCGATTTTATGTATGAATCCAGTTAACCCGCGATACAGGGTGAATACTCTTGAAAATCCAATTTCACTCTCAGCAAAAAAGTCAACATTAAGATTACTCTTGCATTTTCAGCTTTTCACCGCCTGAAAAAAAATAGTTAAATCTCTTCATGACAGGTACTCTTAAAAGTTTATCTCAAGAGTGAAATCACTCTTTGATTTGAATGAATAACTGATTCCTGGAGATTTTTTTAAAAATAAATAAATAAATAAATAAATGGTGTATTTATTTAATAAATTTTGATCAGCTCAAAGATATCTAACAGAAGCCAGAGTGCTGATTCCCCACAGAATCTATCTATTACGGCTTACTTTATATTAAGAAACGAAACGAAACGCCCATTGGTTTACACGTTTTATTCCGTCATGCATATACATAACGTGCATAACGGAATAAAGCGTGTAATCCAATGGGTGTTTCGTTAGGGCCCCCCTCGGACACACCTTAGCCGCACTAAAGTGCGATATTGCGTTGTTTCTTGACGCTAAAGGGCCCCCACCTTAAGCTGCTGACAGGGCATTTTTCCTGAAGCCATCTATTACTAACTATAAGCATGAAGAATTTGAGCCCATTTTGAGAAATCTGTGCATTATAATTGTTTTGATCCCAGAGTTACCTTGAACCATTTTAAGACTCTTTTGCAAGGTCATATGAAAGGTCTATGGTTCTACCGCTGGACATAACTATCCAAACGGCTGGGCCGATTAACTCAAAATTTGTAATCCGATGTTTTTTGGTGATATGCTTCCATGTGACGGGAACAATATGAAAGTCGACCATGAACGGGTCACTATCTTTAAGATTTTTCGCCTAATTTTAATTAGTTCGATACTTTATCACAAAGATGAAAATACAAGTTTTATTATTTCCAAGCACATATCAAAATTTACAAATATAGAATGTGACAAGGAGGAGGCAGTCAAAAGGCCAAATGAGGCCCGATTGAGACTACCCCCTAAGCAAAATTAAGTTGCCAACCAAAACACATTAAAATAGACGCAGACTGACAAACATGACATCATAACACAAGTGACATGCCCCAAGTTACTCGTTTTCATAATGTGAATGTAGATGTTCTTTCAGTGTATTCAGTAAATGTTTTATGGACAGTACTTCTTTTATGTATGTTTCTAGTGAACTCCATAAAGCTGGACCGGTAGTTCTATATAACCGACTTCTGAGAAAATGTTTTCTTTGCCTTTGATATACAATAATTTTGAGCATTTCTTGTATTGTAATCATGTATTTCTTTATATTTTACAAAATATTTGTCATAAATTCCAGGTAGCTGTTTATGAAAATGTTTAAACATGAAAACACCCAAATTAAGTTTATAGGTATCAAACACTTTTAATACATTATAGTAAAGAAACAATGGGCTGGAATGGCATCGGTAGTGACTGTTTGAAATAGTTCTGCCTACTTTTGACGTTTAAAAATCTTATTTAAATACATAGAAGGGACGTTTCCCCATATCAATATACCATAATTATTATACGGTAATACGAGGGTAACAGTACAAAATATATACAGTAATATACGATCTGGTACAAAATGTTTGAGTTTATTTAATACACCAATATTTCTCGATATTGTCTTGGATAGGACATCAATATGGTACTTTCAGGTTAGATTTTCATCAATGATAACACCGAAAAAATTGTATTACGTACTCTTTCAAGGTTTGCATTATCGAGTATGACATTAACCACTAGAATTATTAGCATTTCTTCGATTTACATAGAATTGACTGTCATCATTACTTATGTTTGTACGATCCGTGTATTTTGAAGTTCCGTGGGGCGTGCCTAATACCATATAGTTTGTTTTACTAGAATTGACAGATATGAGTGAGAGTACAAAATGGTAGTGTCATCAGCAAATAATATAAAATCTAACACCGATGATGTACCAGTTATATCATTAACATGCATATAACTGTATGAATAGCAAGTATGAATAGCAAGGGACCTAAGATTGAACCCTGCGGAACACCACATTTAATTAAAGTCCGAGTTTACTGAAGAATAAGAAACATATTGTTTTCGATTGTTTAGGTAGTTCCTAAACCAGTTTAAAACAACTCCACATGAATCCATAATATTCAAATTTGTATAATATATCATGGTCTATGGTGTCGAAGGCTTTTGATAGATCTAGAAATATTCCAAGTGTTTGTTCATGGTTTTCTAGAGCCTAAGTTGAGTCGTTTGGACGAAAGCCAAATTGGTTTTCGTTTAATATTTTATTTTTATCAATATAAATCATGCACCGATTGAAGACTAATCTTTCCAAAACTTTAGATAAGCATGGAAGTACAGACACCGGTCGATAGTTAGAAAAAAAAATCCGGGGCCTCTTTTTTTAGATTGGAAAAACTTTGACAATTTTAAGGTTATTTGGGACTATACCTGTTGCGATTAATGTGTTAAATATCAATGGCAACGGATTAGCTATCTCTCGACTCAACCTTTTGACAATCATGTTACCGATGTCATCATGACCGGGGCTCTAGTTAACATCACATTTATTAACTATTTTTACTATTTCTCCTTTTACTATTGGTGACATATAAACACTTTTTGAAGTTGGTTCCCTAAGATAATCAAAATAATTTTTGCCAGAGTGTTGTATTTGTGAAGCAAGTTTTGGTCCTATATTAACAAAAACATTGTTAAACTCAGAAGAAGTACTTTTTGGATCAGTTATTACATTACCGATTTCACTTTTGAATTTGTTTTGACGTTTTCTATTTTTGCCACGGCCAATTAAGGCATTGGTAGTTCTCCACGTTTTTTGCATATTATTTAGTGAGCAATGAAACTTGTTATAGTAATAACAACGTTAAACTTTTAAAAGACCTTTAGTTATCCACGGTGCACGAGGTTACTGTCTTTTTATTAACCTTATATTTCCTTAATGGTATACATTCGTCGTGCAATTTAATAAATGTCTTTATAAATAAACGAGTTGTAGTCATGATTGGCAACATTGCCATTCACAATATCCACCCAGTTTATCTTGAGTATTGCTTTTAATTTTGCGATATTATCATCACTATAAACCCTTTTATAAGAATATTTTTTCATTACTATGCTTCAATTTTGCATTCAATTTTGACGCAAAGATGGTTGGTAAGTTGTCATTTGTCTATATGTTATCAATTATTGTAGCACTGCTCTCTGTAATTCTTGTTGGCAATGTAAGAAGTCTTTTGCACGGCTTTTGTAATGCATTATGACACATCTACTTAGCACTGGAGGTATGGTGAGCAATAACTTTCATTCCCTGAAGATGGCGGAGATTTTTTAAATTAAATTTTCTCGTTTGAGAATCGAACCCATGACCTCCATTGTACTAATGGAGTACTCTTACCGCCTGATCTATCGAGGCTTGATGGCATTTGAGTGTTAGATAGTTATCTACTTAAAGTGACAGGAGATTTTTTGAAGAGATACAATTTTCTCTCAAATTGCAATTGATCGGTTTAGACCACCTACCGAGAACGTTTCGAAGGTTTATTGGATAAACAAGCATGAAAGAAAACCACAAACGTTGTTTTGGGCTTGCCTGCTATCGTAATCATCCCAATAGAAAACAATGCTTTGATTTTCTGTCGTGCACGACATAAAATACTTAATCATCATAAATACGGCATATTCGGCTTATTCACTTCAGGTGTGACCTAATGCAGTGGTAAGCATTCCAAATATGCAAAAAACCTGGGCTCGAAAAAAATTGAGGGCGCTTCTTTCTGGAAATGTCCTCATGTCTCTTTAAGTCTATGGTTCAATTCCCTTATTTCTCTAGCTCCTCTAGCGAAGAGCATGTTGGATTTTTAACAAAATAAGCTTAATCAGTGTAATGCTTTTTGTCACAACACACCCATATTATCAGGATTTTTAGAGCTTTCAAGCGGTTGATTATCTAATGTTGGTTGATTTTGTACCATGCTTCCATTAGCTTCCTGTGCTTTGATCTCTATGTAATCCCCGATGTAACCTTCTTGATCTTTATTGATACTATCAAAAGAGATCTCTTCCTCATCATCTACTTTCTCTCGGTCATCATGGTCATCATAATCTAGTTCATTTGCATGAGCTGAATCTGATGAAGAGTTGGAGAAATCTCCCGACTGCTCACTTTCGGCATCGCTTTCATCATCACCATCAGTATCATTAGCTCTGTGGTCGTTTGGCAGCCGAAAACGTACCCGTTTTCTCTTCTTCTTCTTTTGCAATGCCAGCAGCTTCTTCCGTCTTTCTAAGAATGCTTGAAGTTCTTCCTTGCGTCTTCTGTTGATGGAAGCCGTCGAATCCCCTTCTTGTTCTCCACTATTCAACCTTTCAATGCAATTTCAATTGGTGTGTCTGGAATATAGATTTCGCCTTCGTTATTCCGTTTATAGATAGGTTTAAGCTTCCCGCCTGGCTGTCTTTTGGGAATATAACTTTTCAACTCTTCGTCCATTAATTCAGAATAGAGAAACTGTTTCTTTATGGGATGCCTTTTTGCGACTTCTTGGTCGTGTTTTCTTGACAAGGCCGTCTGCCGGGGCGGTTTCCACAGCAGCTTTCGCGCCAATCGCTTTGCACGCACCTTTTGCTTTTTTACAGCATCGGTATCTTCCGATTTCCTCTTCTTTTTCTTTGTTTTTCGCTTCGGGGGAGTTGGTGCTCGGGATTTTTCAATAACTGCATTGGTACCTTGTTGCAGAAAGGAATCAACAGCGACATTTGGAAATGGGTCGATAGAAACAATTTGACTTGGTCGCCGTACTCGCAACATTTTATCGTCGCGATCATGGTCGGCACTTTCACTGTCACTACTATCAGAATTCTCAATGCCATGACCTCGAATGGAAAAATTATTGGTAGTTCTCAAACCCTGCGCAAAAGAAATTGGGGTAAAATTGGCAAACTATCTACAGAATATGCTCTTGGTCGCACATATGCGTTAATGTGAGAGCTGGGCAGTTCAAGTGATCCAGAACTCGACGGTGGAGATCCTCGGAATCTATTGGTTAAACTGAATACTTTTTCTTCGTGAACCAATTTCGGCAGAATCACACCGACGCCACTATTTAAGGAATTGTACGATGAAATTTCACGGTTTGAATCTCCAGAACTTGTACTGGAAAGAACAGGCAGTATTCCTAGTGAATTAGGGTTCAGATGTTTAGAACATAGAGGTTTATTCGACGGCTTTGTATCATTAGTTCCTCGACGTCGGTGCTGCACCGTGGACTGTGTCATTTTACGACACCACTGCAACCGGGTTGATTACGGCATCGGCAGCGAATTCATATAACAATATTCTGAAAGTTTTCTACATATTCAAAGCTGTGAAATATGTGGCATCCATGAAACTTTGTTAGACAGAGATTACCTCATGATCAAGTTCATATCTAATATTATGTCACGTCTTTATTATGGAAAACTGTAAAAGAAGCCTCCGAAAATACTCTTTGAGAGAGGGCTGCTCTGCAAACGTGTCTTATACTTTGCTTCGGAGATTAAGAGCATATGTTGAAATGATATCCTTCGCAGTCCAGAAACAGCTTAATTTCCATCTTCTTGTATAATGTTCCCGGTACACGGCATCCCTTCTATCTTTTCGACTCTTCAACCTGCAAGATCGAAAATCAGGTAACATTAGTCATCCGACTTCATATTCAATGCTCTTTCATCCCAATAAGTTTTAAAACATTGAGTTAGGCCTATGAAATTACTATTTAATTGATCGGGAAAACCTACATTATGACAGATTTTGCAGGTGTATAGGCATAACTTTTAGCCATTGTCTATATACACATACAGCACACGAGACGAAATATACTGAACTAAATGCGAAATTATGTGACCAAAGACAAAGTACTTTGTACATTCAGATGATGGACCCATGGATACCACGAAATTAAATTGATTTCGACGAAAATGTATGAAATTAAAGTTAATTTCATTGATCAAACGTTAGTATAATTGTCCAAATGACGAAATTGTTTTAAAAAACGCACATTTCATTTTTTGGAACGAAAACAAACTTAACGAAATATGAAACATGATGAAAAATGTTTTAAACTAGGGTAACTTGAAAAACTTAATGTACTAATAGCTGTACGCACAATCTTTAGCATTTCTGATGTAATCTGATCATAAATGAAAACAATATATTTAAACTAAAAAAAATTTACCTTTGGAGAAATTTGGTCATAGAATTTTATGAACTCTGAAGATTACTTCCAAAACGTGTTATGTCCACGATATTCACTTTGAGAAAAACACTCTATTTTGAGATCTGAATTTTGTATACTATATACAAAGGCCAACTGTTCAGGAAAAACTCAACTTTATGTACCGGGGGCGAGACTGTGGATCACGAAGTGACACTAGCACATTTTCACAAAATATGAAATTTCTACAATTTGTTCTCAAGTGATATCCTAGGTTAATATGGAAGAATACAAATATATTTTACATATAAAATAACTTACCCCAAAATAGGGCATTACTACTAAGAGGCTAAAGACTTCCAGGTAATTTGTAGGCTAACTTTTAAGTTTGCCGTAACTTTAATCAACAAATGTGTCTATTAATGAATATCATAGACTAGTACTCATTCATATTAAAACCATGGGTCACAGACCGGTCAATCAGGGTGGATGAGGTGGGAATCAACTCCTGCATGTGTTTTCTTGTATCTCACATGCCATTATGAGTCTGGTCAAACCCAGAGGGTGTTTTGAATCAATCCCATTATGCATAGCAATGTGCCTATACCATACTGTACTAAACACATGTTAGTACTTAGGGATAAAAAGTGTTCCAAAAGTTTAAGAACCACAAGACATTTCATAATCATGCAAAAAATTCCCTAAGTACTAACGCTTTGTGGGCTAAAATGAGCGTTAAAGTCAGGGTTTTTATGTGTTAAGAATAGGATTTTTATGGGATCACATGGCCCCATTGAGGTGAAATTTCCCAAAACTGGTGCATTGTGGGATTGACTCAAAACACCCTCTGGGTCAAACCTTTTCGTGGTCAAAATTTTTGACCTCTTTTTCGTAGTAGTGTGCTTAGTTGACCACACCCCTTGTTAAAATTACCCCCGTGTTTTAGTGCTGTAATAACTAATCTAACATGCAAATCGATCTCCCTCTGGAAGAGTTCGCAATGTTCGTATTTGCCCTGTCCACTGCGTAAACGGACAAAAGTACAGCACGGTGGATGGTGTGAAAGCAGATATAGTCCGCCGGAAGCCACAGTCCGGGCTCCATAGACGATAACGGAATAAAGCATGAAACTAATGTTGCGTGAAGAGTCAATTGAATCGAATGCCCTATTCTTTATCATTGCAGCCGGACTATATGAGTACGGCGGACTATAATTACTTCTACACCTGACCACTGTGATACAGGCATTTGCTCATGCACAACAACAACAAAACGCAAGACCGAAATCAAATGAAATATGGAAATAAACCGGGAAATAAACTTTTCTCAATCAAGGATATCTAGTGAACCATAAACAGATCACTTTAACTTATTGAAGTTGTAGATATTGAGATCAATAGAAAAAGTTACACAACTGCATGGACCCCTGATTTACCCGAACGAGATTGTAATTAGACACCTTTTAAGTTGTCCACAAAACGTATGCAAACATAAGCTAAAATATTCCAAAATATTAAAATAACATTTAAAAAAATCAAATTTTTAAAAGCTTTTAAATATAAGAATGATAAAAATAAATGACAATATACGTACGATTTTTTTTCCAATTATGAAGTTCCATTTAAGGTAAAATGCACGAAGTTTTATGACAAGAATCTTGACGATAGAGCAAAAGACGAAGTGATAAGGGTTTTGACACACACTACACACATTATGTTCTTCGCGGGAGCATGTGACACCGAAAATCGGCACCAAAAGCGCGGCTCAGTTATTTCCAATCAGGAATCATATCACGTTCAGACAAGAATCGCCGAGTAGGTCTAATACCCCAAAGTATTATTCTTGCATATCAGTTGAACTTTTATCATCATCGTCTCATTGCCACAGTTCTTTGACCAACATACATGTGTGTACACCAGCTTGCTCGGTAGGTACTTTTGGTATGATGTGTAACACAATCCTGTATCTAAGTTCTTTTTGGACTGTCCGAAAAGTTTCATTTTAAAACTTATTCTCTAAACCCGGTAATGTATGCAGTTTGTGTTATGTGATTTGATTGGTCTCAAATTGCGGAATTTGCGGTTTTCCCCCCACGTGAACGATTGAACCAGATCTAATTTTACATATGTATGGCAAATATTGTTTTAATCGGAAAAAGTGATGGATACTACCGAATTATATTCAGAATACCATGAACTTGATGTCCAGAAGTTGAGGTTGATCCATCTGCCACCACATCATCTGTTAAAGGTGCAACGAGAGATTTTGGGGCACCCATATATTGTGTCATATGTAGTGAATTCATATAGGACCCCAATAGATTTCTTACTATGTCTTTGTATACAGAAATGCCTTGAAAGTGAAAACAAAAGGCGATTTTCATTTGCTTAAAGGGGCATTTTGTGATCCACAGCCTCGTCCCCCCGACTTACCTCAACAAAGTTGAGATTTTTATATCATCTGAACTGTCGGGCTAAGTATAGTATGTGTGCCAATCTGACAAGCAATTCAATCGTCTCTGCAAGAAATTCGCAATTTTGTATTTTCTGTCCGTAAACGGACAGAAATTACTGTACAGTGGTCTATGGGAGATTGTGATACGAACATTTGCTCATAACACCAAAACGCAAGATCAGAATCAACTGAAATTTTGGGAATAAGCTTTTTTCAAGGATATCTAGCGAAACATGAACAAAACAGAAGGGGTTAGAATCACGAAATGCACCTTTAATTTCAATATAAAACATAGGCTGAATTGAGCATTTGTTCCTATACGAAATTAGAAATTTCACAATTTTTCTACAAAAAATTAAAAATATTTTTCTGCTTAATCTTTTCACATGGGGATATTTTTGATAAAAAGCTTTACATTGATGCAAAAATCATAATATTTTTAGGGACACCTGTTATGTGAATTCTCTCGTTCCACCTTTAAATAACCTAAGTCAAAGTTGCATGAGTAAACCTTATGCATAATACTTAACCTTCGCAAATAATAATAATAATATGTCACTTATCTAAGCGATGTACATAATCACACAAAGACAAATATGCAGTTTCTTAATTCATAAATTGAAATACAATATAAACTAAATATAAACCCAGTTATTTTAACATGTCAATTATTAAAAAAGAAAGAAAGGGGTTCAGCATGGCCAATTTGCCACCCATGCTAACTCAAACGTCTGAACCATATAACTGAGTATGTCCACTCGGATCAGTGTAAAGTGTCACAGTCGGTGGCCACCTCGGGGCCCAGGAGTCTCTAGCCCTACCTATATAACTGATAACAAACCTCCTAAAGCATGGGAACATGGAATGCCGAGAAGAATAAGAACTAAAAAAGATTGCTATAAAAAGATTACCAAAAAAGGCTAAAATGACAGTAGTTGGCTGTAATTTGGAAGTAAGTACAGTAAAGTACTAGATTCTGAATTCAGGGTAAGAGTTGGCCCTGGGCAAATTTGTATGGGAGTAAGCACTGGGCGTCTCTTTCAGAATATGACCAAAACGGTAGATCCTACATAACAAACTATATTATGGGTTGCCCTTATGGACATTTTTGTAAAGTATTGGAAGTTTGAAATTTAATTGGCCACACAATACCAATTCATAAAGTTCCATCACACCCCTGTCCACATAAGTTAAACATCACAGATGAAAAGTACCAAACATATTTTCTGATTCCTTCTTGACGATACGAATAATTTGAGGTAACTTTTCAATTAAATATACGTTAATATAACCCAAACAAGAGTTTTACAGATGATATAGTCAATCAACATCTCTCACCACGATACAACTGTCAGAACAAAAACATCTTTTTCACTATGCTTTACAACAAGGTACAACACTGAACACCGCCAATTATGCGGGAGTGTTTGCCAATGAACACCACCTTTCAATGTTGCTATTTACAGTTCTCACTGTGTTTTGTTCAGTCAGCTTTGTTCTCACGAGTTCATGGCAGGGGTTTTTTTTTACACAGTAGTGCGGCACAAAAATCATTCCTGTTTCGCATATATTGATTCTTTCTGACTCCTATCTTCTGGTTCGCTAACTGATAGTTACGTTTTGTTGATAAACGCCAGAAAATAGCCGTCAAAAATCATCATGGCTTGAGTTCATATGCACATCTTCTATTCGGTGACGTAAATTAGGCAATTATCTTGCTTTCAAAGACGGAATTATCGACGTCGACTGAATTTTATTGATGAGCCTGTACATTTTCATCAATAATGACGTGAATAATTGATTAATCGACATGCATAAATAAAATGGCAAATGTTAGTGCAATAGAGTTGTCAGCCGTCGGGGAGGTGAGGGCGGACTCTTAGCTTTGGTTTGGGTGATTATCTCGATTTGATAATTACTATTTTTAAGCATTCGCAATTGGAAATTCCGAATTGGAAACTTTTAAACCGAGAATTGGAATTCGCCATTGTACTTAGAAATTGATTATTATATGGCAAAATAGAGGTTGAATTATAAATTATTTTCCTAATCTCAGAATGAGGAGCTAAAATCATGGGTGTTTTCACTCAAAGTGCATTGAGGTATTAAGAACTGGAGCACATTGGAACGTGCGTAGGGGGATCTAAACTTTAGAGAACAGATGAGTGGTTTAAACTATGTAAGAAGTTCTTGGATACACAACAAGATATCTACTGTAGCGTATAAATCAGTCCTGCAAGTTCAAGTTACAGCTAACGAAGGGATGACATTTTCACCCTAATTGAAAAAGATATTTCAAGGGTCTCCAAACAAGGTTAATGTCTTCTGATGATTGATTTCAATGCAAACATTTCCCCACAATCTGATTTTGTAATGAATGGTACCTGTAAATATTTAAATGTTCATTCCCGTTATGTCATTGATACAATAATATGACACTAAAAGCATTGATTCACACGGAAAGCTCCTTTCAGAAATGCGCAAAAGCGGTGGTCATCAAAATGATAGCAAGTTAGGTGACTTTTGTGGTAATTACACATGCTATAACAATTGGGGCAAACCTAGTGTAATTGACTATATCCTTTGTCATATACTGATATTGCCATGCCAAAAATAATAAATCTCCAGGTACTGATATGATTACAAATGAGCTTTTGAAAAACGGGGGCGACAGCTTGATCAAGTCATTAACGGGTTTATTTGATAGGTTCTTATACCTTCAAAAAACACCCAAAGCCTGGAACAGGGGCATCATAGTTCCTATTTATAAGAAAGGTGCAAGAAATGACTTGAATAACTACAGAGGAATTACTCTTACGTCTTGCGTCTCAAAGATCTTCAATCGCATTGTTTGTAATCATATCTCAACCTTTCATCGAAACAGCAATACTTACCGAGGGTCCAGGGCGGCTTTAGGAAAGACCACAGGTGTGAAGATCATATCTTCAACTAGAGCATCATGCAGCTCGCTCAGCTAAAATACTCAACTTAATTGCCTTCCTGGACTTCCGTAAGGCTTTTGATACGGTTTGGAGAGGTGCTTCTTTCTCTTTCTTGGAAATATCGGTATACGATGCATGTTGGGAATATCTTATAACCTATATAATAATTCATCGTAAATGTAAATTTGGGGATATTATTCTGAGTTTTTCGACTTGATGAAGGCTCAACAAGTTGTGTTTTTATCTCCTGTCTTATTCTATATATACATGTTAACTCTTTGCTAATATGCTTCAAATATAAGTGGGGCATACGTTATTTTTGATGTACTATCATTGTCTGTTTTGGGCTGATGATTTGTTCTTTTGCTGCAACGAGAAAGACTTGACTTGCATCTTGACATTGCTAGCGAATTTTTCTTCCAAGTGGAGCCTCGATTTCAACCACGACAAGTCAATCCTCGTGTGTAAACGTACAAACAAATCAAGATTATGGCGTCTAGGTAAAAGTCACATATTAGAAGTCCGAACAGCTATAAATATCTGGGTGTTTTTTTTTTTTTTTTTTTTTTTTTGTATCTCAAAGAACACTCTGACCAACCCATGTGAATTAGTTAATTAGAAGGTATGACTCGTTGGTTACAACATCAAATCATTAATCACTGGTCAGGATAACTATCTACAACCGGGTCTACTACGGCAACATCCTTTGGAAGTCTCTTGCCTTGCCCTCCCCTTAATTTATGCGTGCTCTGTATCGTCTTATAGCGCGAGCGATTACAAAAAGCTGAGAATCCCTCCAATCTCAAATGCGAGGTTTATCCTCAAAGTCATCCCGTAACACACCAACCGCGGCGTTACTTGGGGACTTAGGTTGGAACTCGATCCAAGATACACATAATCAGGAAGGTCAAATACTTTTCAAAGGATTGTCGACATGGGTCTACATAGATGGCCTAAGTTATTAACTGAATGCCCTAAGACCTTTCACACAATAATGTTTCTTTGAGGTTACATTGGCTTGGTTTGCATCAATAATGTTCTTTTTAACTGTGGCTTTGAATCTGTAGTTGCTGTAACTATTCAACTTTTTGTTTAAAAAATCGTTTCAGCATCAGCTTGCCTATCGCCAATCAATGTAATGTTAACTGGCATAATTTTGCTTGCTCTAAAGTCGTCGCGAAAACGATGTTTGCTTTAAAAATGAGCCAAGTTTAGAGACAATACCTTTTGGAACAATTTGGATTTTTATGGCGCGTCTGAATTCAAAGCCCGGTCCACACACTCCCTCTCATGGTAGAACGAGCTCGTGGGAGCCAAACACTCGGGTATCTGTGTTTTATTAAAGATGGGTTGAAGGATGTCAAGCATTCATGCTCACAACCGTCTGCCAAGTTCTACAGGCTGTAAGAAGGAATGACTTGAATTGCTTCATCGCAAACTGGGTCGATTCTGGCCTCACTTTCATTTGGGATATGTTTTTTGCTTGCCCACCTCGATACTAATTTGTTCTTCATCCTCTGGCCTGGTGATCCCAGTCGACTTAATGCCCCTATGCTCCCAAGAAATTTGGCTGAACATGTTTGCAAACATTTTTATGACTAATTGCAAATCTTTTTTGAAAGAGGCATGGGTATGTAAGAGTTGCATCATCAAGTCGAAGTCTACATTAAACGTTGCTTGGCTTTCCTGTTTACTTTTAAACTTTTGTCACATGTTTTTCATTATTTTCTTGTTGTAGTTCTTTATATTTTGTACTTGGTAGTTTTTAAGAGTGTTTTATTCAATTATCACACTGATTGTGTATGTGAGTGGTTTTGGTGCCGACTCCTTTCCCTCACATGCCATTTTCTTCCTTCCTCCTTCGCATGCTAATTGCTTCCTTGGTTGGATAATGCCCCCCCCCCCCCCCCCCCCCCCTTTTTTGGTTTTTGGGCAAGTTGTAAGCACACCGCCACACACCCCACCACACATCACACAAAACCCGTTGTAACTGTTTTGGTGTTCTTATCTTTGGATGCACCACCGGGTAGGTGGGTGCCGCTGTTGTGAAAGCGTTTTCCAAAAAATAAATACATAAATAAATAAAATATAAATAATAAATAAATAAATAAATAAAAAACTAATAATTTTTTAAAAAATTTTTTAACGAATTTTTTAAAATATAAGATATTTGAAAAGCCTTTACTTCATTTCATTGTATTATTTCGTGGTTGCAATCAAATCAGGTTGTATGCTTATGATGATATTTATGTTTTTTTCTAATGCTATGAATTAACATGGAACTACCATGGTTTCGTTCCCCAAAGTTGATGCGTAAGTTTTGTCGCAAGTCTTCTCATCACAAGTTCAGATTTCTATTAGTTCGACTTAACATCTGTTCCCCAAACACCTTCTGAGATGGTTCTCAGCTAGTGAAACGCATCAAGAGTTACGAAAATTCTAAGACTATTCTACGTCTTCCACACCTTCGATTAAACGATTGGAGTAGTTGTGGGTGTAATGTTGCGAGTATGCGTGATAGTGGGGGTTTCGCTATTGTTCTTTTTCGCGAGTGAATGTATAAAGGTCAGTGGTACTAAGTAAGGACAGGCATTATTACTCGACACCGGGCCTATCTATAAAGAGGTTATCCTTGTATTGGTGTTCCTACAGAGCAATGAACCCACGACCGCTCTGTTAATTTTTACAGCATTTTCCTATTCTGATAATTATTTTAGACCACACTTTATTGGGTATAGTGCTCGAAACAAAACGAAGTGAATTATCATTTGATGACGTTAAATATTTTAAAAAAAGAAAAAACCTAAAAAATTTTTCTTTTGTTATAGAGTTGACAAACAATTAGATGCACCTTATAAAGAACAACAACAAAGACCTTAAAATCATCAGAGACTAACCTAAGAGAAGAACGGCTCGAAGAAAGTCATAACGCTACTAGAACAAAAACTCCCTAGTATCCAGACATTTAACAAAAAACTCCCCGCCCGACCATTGCCAACTGGGCAAAACAACCAGGAAGGACCCGGGATCCAAAATAATTCCTGGGGGGCAACAAAAAAGAAATGTATTTGGTTCTGCATCGTTTTCACGGGTAAATTTCCTGATATTCTCCAACATTGCCTCTTATATATTTTAATTTTTCGATTTCCTTCTCTTCCATTCCTCATTTTTTTCAAATAGTTCATATTTTTTCACACCCAATCTAACCCCCCCCCCACCCCCCCAAAAGCTTTGTCTTCACTAAGTAGCCAACTTTGCTGTTATATTGGATAGGGTTCCTTTTGACAAACAATCTCTGTATATATGCCAAGTTCTTTTACAGTTTATTGTTTTAAATGTCTCCTTGGTTGAAAGAAGATGATTCCCCCCCCCATTGAAGAAGAAGTAGAAGAAGGGTAAAAAGAAAGCACAAGAAAGAAGATCATATTAAGAGAAAGAAGTTCATTCAAACAGGATTTTGATAATAATACGATGCGTCCGAAAATTGATTGTGCGCACGTTTAACATAAAAGCGTTTATAAATTTTTCCGGATACGGAAATAATAAAATCCAATTTGAAATTTACCCGATCCTCAAAATTCCAAACATTTACTCGGCAATTATAAAAAATCATGATACAAAAATATAATAACAAGTCATTAAAAAAATTTAACTTAAAACAAACAATACCTACAAACAAAATGTTTTTTAACAAGCTTATGCCCAATTTCCAAGTTGGTTTATAAACTATAAATATACTATAGTTTCGATTCGATACTTAAAATGGCTGACTCAGAGATTTATCAGGCAGGGCGGCACTCCCATTTTAAAAAATCCGTGGTTTTTTGCCTAGACATATGCTGTCCTATACTAATCATTGTGTGAAAAAACTAAGCTCAAATCGAAGTCCTTCCTATAGGAATTACAACTTTGTTATAAAATTCCGGATCCGGCATTTTTTTGTTATAACACTTTTCCATAATCCCTGAGCTAGCAGACATTTGTAAACACAAACTCATACATTCCCAAAAGTTTGAGTGAAGTAAATATGCAGACAGACTGACCGGGACCACCTGAAACAATATTCTTAAGTGCCACAAATGGTGCCTAAATACCTTAGAAGAGGGGGCCAAGACAAATTTTGTACTGGGGTAAATTTTTAAATGATTCCAATCATGTTTAGAAAGTAACGCCCTGTTAATGTCTAACACAACGGATTCCCGAAAGGTAATTTTTGGACTGTCCTAAAAACATAATTTAGAGTTAATAGGCTAAACTGTCAAAAATCAATAAAAAGGGTCCAATTCAGTTGTACAGGGTCAATGTTTAAGTTGCTTCTCCGATTTGATAAAAAATGGTGCAATAATTAATTGGTGGGGCTCATGAGATCCAACTAAGGAAATATTTTGCGTGCCCCTCAAATCCTTTCTTAAGGAAGTAGGGGGGTAACAAGGCCAAGCCCCCTCCATTGAATGGCAATGACTTTGACCTTCTGTTCCCCCTACTTCGGCGACCATATAACTTTTAGACAATTCAAACGAGTCCTTATTTTATCCTTGACTCCGTCAATATTTGCACCATTTTTTTAATCCAAATCGGATCACTATTTTAGATTTGACCCCTGTACAACTGAAATTGACCCTTTTTATTGATTTTTTGGTGGTTTTTAGCCTATAGCTCTTAAAACTACGTTTTGTAGAAAGTACACACTATACCTTTCCTGAATCTTGTGGTTAGACAAATAATATGGTATACTTTTCACTGATTGATCAATTTTAAAAATTTGATGTTTTTAGCCTAACTCTGAAACTCTGGCCCCCTCTCCTTAAGGCTCCACTTGCGGCACTTAAGATCACGTTTCAGGGGTTCCTGTCTCTTTTGTTTAATCACCTCAACCTTTTGTACTTGAGATGTGTTACAATGTCCTGCTAGCTCCCGGGTTATATGGCGACTGTTATACTTTTGTATGAAATGTTTACTGCAATTCCAAACAAAAATCCGTTTTGGAAGTAAGATTTAGGTGATATCTTTTAGTTTCTGGTGACTATGTTTTAAACTTACTTACTAAACACAAACAAGTATATTTCTAAATCTCTTAGTCAGCCTTTAAGAGGTATACAATAACGTAGAAGATAGTAGTGTATTTAGTCATATTTTACACAATAATTATTATTATTTATTATTATGAAGGGTATTATTATTTTACTTTCCCAGGGTTTTCATATATAACCGTCTAGGAATCTACTCTCATTAGTTTCATTAACCTTAAGAGGGTGTTCCTAATTCACATAGCTCGCATAGAATAAGCCTATATCAAATGTGGGTGTAGCCTGTAAGTCTCTCAAAAACCTCCTTCCATTTGTTTGTTATAATTCTTTAATTGTTGGTATTTTGGGATCATTCTTCCTATTCTTCCTACCTTGATGAAATAAATCGTTTCGCGGTTAGAGCTTGCTTAATACTTTACTGTGTTTTACGAGAGTCTCTACCCCCTAGTAGACGTAGTTTTGTGAGTAACTTTTGGTCGGACTTAGCTCACAACTGCATTACGTGTCAATTTGGGGAACGCGTGGAACACATTAGTTGTGTACTAAGTCACAACCAGTATCGACGTAGACCCTCAGTCGTAAGGACATCGCCGATAAGGAATGAAGGACGCCCTCTAATTAATTAATAAAGTTTCATGGAAGAACGGATGACTTGACAGTTTGCATTATAAGGTGACATGCTCAAAGTTTTACCTTTTGCTGGGTTTTAAAAAAGTTCAACTTTAACATAAATTTTCCCCAAATTCGGATGCTTATGTAATTTAGAATACAGGCTTCAATGGGTAATTAAAATTTCCATATTTTAAGCCTTTCCTTCCACCCCAAGAACACAATGCCGCGTTGCAAAGATATGCGCTATATTATTTTAGGCAACATAGTAGTGAGTGACGTTACTGGTATCTTGGGGTGGAAGACCTAATTTTTGCATTTTTGTTTTCTGGGGGGCCGGAGCACTAAATGGAATTGCCAAAAACACCGACCTTTTTGTCTCCAAACCAGACCAATCACTATATGTATGCATGCTAATCTACCAAGGGCTCGGTTCAGTAAGCCTTGGTATGAGCACATGTTAACAACAGCTGACGGCTGCACGTCCTGGGTATCATACAGCTAAACTAAATAGCAGGGGATTTATTTTGCTCAATACATGGTGCATGAAAGCTTTGAACTGCGAATGGGAATGATATACCATATGCAGTTAACTTGCTCATTATATAATTAGAAATAGCGCGGGCATGGGTCATTGCGTTGTATGCCAGAGTCTGCTTTGTGTGTGGAGATGGTTATATAATCCAAATCATTCAGCAGCATGAGCTAATGGTATGGGGTATTGTTATAAAAGTCTGCCGCCTCATGTATCCTCTTTGTAGCTTATGACGGACACAGGGTCTATCTATAGGCGTCACTTACAAGCTCCCTGCAAAGGGCGCTATGGGCAACTCTTCCTGTCCTTCACTAAGTTTCAGGTCATTGAAATGAAGCCATGCTCTAAGCTTTGCTTTTTTCCAGAGAGCATGCCCCTGAAGTTTCTCAGACTTTTCCTTCATTTTTTCCTTGATACATTGTCTTTTGGGGGATAAAAAACACCTTGCGTACATGAAATAGTTGTCAAACAACAACTCAAAATTGATGGTGGAATATAACTATTATGATTTATATAGGAGGCCTCCTTCGCTCCTTATCCGGGGCGAAAAAAAAAAAAAATTTTTTTTTTGGTTCCTTTTAGTTGTCATGTAGCTAGTACGATTTCGGGAACGCAGTATGAACTTAGTAGATAAACAAGGGAAGTTACGCATTATTAGTATAACGTGTAGGCTACCACTTTCCGTAAGTTGGGGTTGGGGAACGGACCCCTGGACAATACTGCTTGTCACGAAAATCTATTGAAAGTGTAACAGGGTTATAGCTCAAATCAGAGATTTCTTTCAGAAAGGGAGGGCCTGTTTCAAAATCGGTTATTATTCTACAAAGTGGGAATAAATATTGTTGACGAGTACATGGATTAATTATATGACCTGGCATTAAGAAGATGGGCATTCACAAATCTTCCTCGTAAAGATGCAAGAAAAGGTGGTATGACCAAGATTGTAAAACTATGTATAGCATCTCTATCACCTCTATTTAATTATGATTTTCAAACAGACGCTCTTCACTGCTCACTGTTCTTTATAAAAAAAGTGGGTAAAATCTTCCCTAAAATAGAGGTATTGCCATTGTCAAGCATCTATGTAATTTGTTTTTGTTTTAGTATTATGTAATTGTCGTAATGCCTTCACCAATGAAAACACCTCTATTCCACAGCCAATTCAATTGGTTTTAAAAGGGTGCACGTACTAGTGATCACATTCTTGGAATGCATAAAACGCTTGCATAGTTTGTTGTATATATGTTTTAGGTATTGATTGTCAAAGGTAATTGATACTGTTTGGCGTGACGCTCTTTTTTTATCATGACGCAGATTGGCATTGGTGGGTAATTTCTAGACAATTCATAGTATGTATTCATCAGTTTCATTTGCTATCAAATATAATGATAATTTAACCGAATCCTTTGACATTTCATTTAGGCGCCAAACAGGGTTGTATTCTCAGTCCAATACTTTTCATTATCGCGCTTTGAGGTGTCCTATACGCGATAATAGCTGATAATATCGGATCCTACGCATGATAATGATAACATTGGATGATTTGCGCCCAATATTATTGGTCTTGCTAGGAGTTTAAAATATTGGGCTCGACTGCGTCTCGCCCAATATTTTTTGCAACTCATAGCTCGACCAATAAATTGGGCTGAATCAATCCAATTTTATTACAACATCTTTCTTATAGCGATCTCTCTGAAATATCTGATGAGTTGTGATTCAGTTAATTTGAATGACCGTCCTCTAGCTCTCTGATATATGCTGACGATTTATCCATTCTTTCTGAGAACACTTCCGGTCTTCAATATGCACTTGATAAACTGTACAGTTATTGTATAAAATGGAAATTACTTGTCAATATTGATAAATCTAATGTAACGATTTTTAACAAAAGTGGTCATATCATTGATAAATATCGATTCATTTATGATAATTGTGAAATAAAAGTAACCAATGGATATTGTTATTTAGTTATCATCTTTGCCCCATCTTAATCTTTTTCTAACGCTCTGCAAAGGTCTTCAATAAGCACTTTAAAGCTTATTTTAAAATCAGAGACAACTTGTTCATGACTCTAGTAAATCTAGTTTTAAATTATTTTGTACATTAATCCAACCAATTCTCAACTGGCAGTGAGGTATGTACGCCTTATTTTTAACAAAACTTAAGGATTCTAATTTTCTGGTACTTGGTGGTTGGTCCTCCAAAATACTCGGCTGAGTTTTGACTGGAGGTGCGGATGAGGGTGGACTAATTTACAGCAGGGGGGGCAGACAGGGCAGTTTTGAATTGGGCAGGGTCAGTGTGGATGACAATCTCTGGTTGAAGTTGGTTCCACTCGGTCACAGTTCTCATGAAATAAGAATTCTGTTCTAGCGTAGGTCTGTTGAAATTGGCAGTTGTGCCCCCTTCGTGGTCTGTCAACTTTTGGTTGAATGTAGTCGAGGTAGTTAATATGTCCAAATGTCCGTTTATCATTTTATGGAGACAAGAGAGGCATGTTGTTACCCGGCCTTTCTTCATGGGTGACCACAAGTGAATCAAGGATCTTGCTTATGCTGGTATCTTTGCCATAAGTGTTTGTCATGAACCTTGCAGCACGTTTTTGTACTCGCTCAATGGATTTTATGTTTTTAGATGTATGAGGGTCCCAAGTCGCAGTTGCGTAGTCAAGATGAGGTCTTATTACATGATTAAGGTGTGGTAGAGTTTTTCTTTAACTTCCGGCGTAACATGGTAAAAATTGCGTCTAACAAAATTGAGGACTTTGGTAGCTTTACCTGTTGCAAACTCAGTTTGTTTATTCCATCGCAGATATTTTTGCAGGAAGATTCCCAGATATTTAGTCTCGACTGTTTCTTCAATGACAGTGCCCCTCATCTCATATTTGTTTTTCCATGATGTCTGTCCTCTGTACAACCAAAGAGTGCTGCATTTTGCAGGATTGAAACGCATGCCCCATTTATGGGACCAATCTACCATCTGATCAAGGTCCCTGGTTTAAGTGATCACGATGGAATCCCTGTGCTGGTGATAAATACGTATCCTAAGGTTTTCAAACAAAATCCATAAGCTTACCTATATAGCAAAGCTACATGCGCGGCAATCAATCTGACTTAACCAAATTCAGTGAAGAGTTTTGTAATGCAGAGCCTAATTCTAATTCTGTGGAAGAGATGTGGATTAATTTCAAACACATTTAAAAATCACCATGGATAAGAATATTCCATCTAAGGTTATTAGCAGACAAAACAAAAAACCCTTGGATAAATCCAAAGGTGAAGAGACTCCAAAGACGCAAACAAAGAGCCTTTAACAGGGCCCGTAAAAGTGGAAGTGCCTCAGACTGGGATAAGTTCAGAATGCTAAGAAAGGACACACAGGTTAACAAGGTTTTCTTACAGAAAGTATGTGAGAAATTTTTGTCTTGAGTCAAAGAAGCAATTTTGGTCCTTCATAAAAAATATCAAGAAGGATTCCCTGGTATTACTGCACTAAAAGACAACGGGGTGCTAATATCAGAAAATAAACAAAAAGCTGAGATTCTGAACAGACAATTCCAATCAGTATTCACACAGGAGAACATGCAATCTATTCCGTCATTCCACAATGTGTTACCCAACAATTCCAAAATATTACAATCCACACACCAGGAATTGAGAAGCTTCTGAAAGAATTAAACCCAAACAAAGCCGCAGGGGTTGATGGTATTCCCCCAAAATTCTAAAGGAGGCTTCCCATGAACTGGCTCCTATACTTACAAAATTTTCCAGGCATCCTTGGATACTGGAGAATTACCAGAGGATTAGCGTAATGCCAACATTTCTCCAATATATAAAAGGGGGATCGTACCCGTGCAGAGAACTATAGACCAGTCTCCCTCACAAGTGTGTGTTGCAAGCTTTTAGAACATGTGTTACAGTCTCAAACATGAACACCTTGATACTTTACAATATCCTCACTAAATACCAACATGGGTTCAGACGAGGCCACTCATGCGAGTCGCAGCTAATTCAAACTATGCATGACCTTTTCTTCTCATTTGACAGACGCATACAAACCGACATGATAATTATGGACTTCTCGAAAGCGTTCGACACTGTACCCCACCACCGTCTTCTCCTCAAATTACAGCAATATGGCATATCTGGTAACATCAATAAATGGATTTCTTCTTTTCTTAAGGATGACGGCAACGGGTAGTAGAGGGGTGAACATTATCAATGGGTCAAAGTTAAATCTGGAGTCCCCCAGGGTACAGTGCTCGGACCACTTTTGTTTTTCAGTCTACATTACTGACTTACCGGACAATATTACCTCTACAGTTCGTTTATTTGCAGATGATGTGTTTTGTATTCCAATATAATTTCTGACCACGACACCTCTAGACTACAGACGATTTACAAACTCTCTTGTTTGGGAAAAGAAATGCAAAGCCATTCAACCCACAGAAATGCTATGTCTTCAGGGTCGCTGGATCAAGATCACCAATAGTTACTAACTACAGTCTAGGAGGTACGGTATTGCAGGAAACATCTTCGCACTCTAGTCTTACCTCGGGGTGGAAATTTCTCAAGATCTCAAATGGAACTCAACATAAATAAATCTGTTGCAGCTGCAAATAAAACCATTGGTTTCATCAGAAGAAACCTTTCCTCATGTACCAAAGAAACCAAAGCAAGTGCCTATCTCACATTAGTGAGACACAAGAACACATACATGAGATAGGCAAATTCAAAGAAGAGCTGCTCGTATGGTGACAAACGATTACAAACAGACCACAAGTGCCACAGAACTCATACGGGGGCTAGATTGGGATATGCTCTCAACAAGGAGGAAAATATCTCGGGTCAACATATTGCACACTCCACTAAGGGGCACACTATGGCCATTCCGGTGTCGGACTACCTGCGCCCGTCTACTCGTCAAACTAGACGCTCTTCATCAAGTTCATTTATACCTATCTCAGCCCGTACAAACTCAATTAGTACTCATTTGTTCCTCGTACGGTGATAGACTGGAACTCATCCACATCAGATATCCAAAGCATTGAAGATAACAGCATATTCAAACAGAAAATCACTGATTTCTTCAGACATCAGGACATCCAAGTCAGAGACTAATTAAACCACTGCGCACTCACACCCTTCTCGTCTGATTCCGCATGGAATGTTGAGAAGTATCCAAGAGAAGAAGAAGAAGGTCCCTCTGGAGAACATTTTCATCTTCAGGTGAATTGACTGTGTTGTAAAGAGAACATCATCTGTAAAGTCTCGTGCAGCTCTGGACGTTTTCATGGATGTCGTTTATTAGCACAAGAAACAGGTGGGCCGGGTGGGGGCCTAATACAGTGCCTTGTGGGTCACCACTGAGCATAGGTTGCCACTCCGATGTCTCGCCATTTACTACAACTCTTTGAAAGCGCTTAGTCAGGAAGGAACCAATCCATCTCAGAGTTTTATCTCTAACACCATAATAATCCAATTTCAAAAGTAGGCGATGGTGGGGCATAACATCAAAGGCCTTGGGAAAATTCAAGACCGTCATGTCAACGTTTAATTTATTATCCAGGTTTCTTGTGAGATCATGAACAGTCAGTATCAGCTGTGTTTCGCACGATCTAGCTTTGCGAAAGGCATGTTGATTTTCAACAATGATGTCACGTTTTGCGAAGTGGCGCAAAATCTGGCTGTCGGTGATGTGTTCAAGTAGTTTGCAACAGTTGCTGGTCAAGGAAACTGGTCTGTAGTTCGCAGGATCTGTAGTATACTGCCTTTCTTATAAAGCGGCGTGATGTTTGCTCGTCTCCAGTCGAGGGGAAGGTCCCCCGCCGTGTCCAGGGACTGCTGGAAGATGAAACGAAGCACATGGTGCAATTTCCTTGGCAGCTAATTTTAAGATCTGGTTTGGTATTTGGTCAGGGCCAATGGCTTTGAAGTGTTAATTTTCAACAGTAGTTTCTCCACGCCGTCTGAAGTGATGACAAAATCAGGCATGCTAGGATATTTATCAGATGGTAAAGTTGGCATCGATGTAGGGTCCAAATTCCCTCTGGTGAAAACACTTTGGAATTGGTCTGCGAGTGCCTTAGCTTTTCCAGAATCGCTGGTAATTACGTTGCCATCAACTTTAGTGGTTGGAATACCAGTTGAGTCCTTACGCCTTGATCGAACATAGCGCCAGAAGTCTTTGGGGTTTTCCCATGTTCACACGACTGACTCACATACTGGGGGTCTTTGGGTGGAGCGAATTGTCTTGTCAATTTGTTTTCTACACTACAAATCTTTTTCCAAGCTTCCTTTTTACCGCTGTTTCTTTTTTTTGCTTTGATATAGATTTTTTCCTTACTGTTACGATCTCATAGTTTTTATGGTAAACCAAGGAGTGGTTGAATTTCCTTTGAGAAGTGTGTGGGGTACAAAGTCAGCAACAACTTTAATTTATTGCATCCCTAAACCACGACCAATTTTTCTCGTCCACACTTTTTCTCATCAGGTTCTGGGCAAAGAAGTCGTCCTTCATACCAATAGGTTTTTTTGTTTCAACACTTCATCATCTGCTTTCCGCCAGAGTGTACATTACGGGGTGATGTGATAAATGCCTGGTGAATCTTTACATATCAACCGAGGGTTTTCACTCCCGTTTAATAGGCCGGGGGGGGGGGGGGTTTAAATTCGCTCCATTGAGAACTTATTGTCTTTTTTCGGTCTTTTTCCAGACTCTTTGACATGGAGAAAATTTGTCTGGCCCTTGTCCGCTCATTAAATCTGCACTTGTAAATTAAGGAATTGAATAAGGTCGTCGTCTGTCTGCAGATATGAAATACCATCATTGTATTGTTAACGAAATTGACGAGTTAAAAAGAGACTGCACAATTTGAAAAAACGTGCGCCCTCAAGAATTTTTCAATTCGAATATTTTTTCATGGTTAGTATAAAAGGCTTTTATATACAAAAGCCCTCACCCACCCCCGAAATGATGAGAACCAAATTCACTTCCTATGGGTCAAACAGAACGATTTTATAATTTAGCGTCGCCGGCGACGTTAAATTTCAGCATACGACGAAAATGGCGTTTAATAACACAAGAACACGGACTCCGTATGCATGTTTCCCACCTATGAACATGATGTTTGATCGTCTATAACCTTTGGTGGTTTTAATATCAGTGAGTACGAGTCAAAATTTCATGTAATTACACTTTGTTGATTAAAGTTATGGAAAACTTAAAAGTTGGCAAGCAAATTACCTGGATGTGCTTTATATCCTCATATCATGTCCTATCTGTGTTGGGGTATGTTAATTTTTGATGTGTAAAATATATCTCTGTTCTTCCAATGGCTAGACTATCATTTGAGAGCAAATTGAGAAATTTCATATTTTGTTTGTTTTTGTGAAAATGTGCAGTGCCGCTTTAACGAAGTTGAGGATGAATTTCACTTCATCATGAATGTAGGCCCTACTCTCTGTAATGCCCTGCGCATTAAGCTACTTCTGATATCGATGAAACTTTTGACAAACCAATAATTTGTCAGACATTTCCATCTCTAAACCCTCCCTCCCCCCTCCCCGCGGCCGCGAGGTCCCGGACACTGCTAAGATTCGCTGTTTTTATTCTCGTGATTCTTGCCACATCTGCACAGAGACTGGCAGTGGCTTAAATGTGGAAAACACTTCTCTGTCTAACAAGACGTGATTATTGTGTTTTTTTTTCTATGTTCAGTGGGGAACATCTCTGTAACGCACCGTTCAATTATAACTTGGATAAAAATATTGATATTATAACATATTGTTGATAAAATGTTAATGGATCAACTTTTTGAAGAAATTTGGGAGAATGTTAGTGTTTTCTTGGCAATACAGTGCCAACCTGGCGGCGTCCGGAGCAGAACAAGATGATGACGACAGCATATTGTACGATTTGATGGTGTTCCGCCTCATGGACGCCCCTGAGCCAGAGCCTTTGGTAATGTCTCAAATTTGTAATTTGCTAACTTTTTTGACACTTGATTTTCGATGAATTTTTTTAAAAGAGCAAGGCCAACGAAGGCCGGTACCAGGTCCTGTTGAAATTTTAGGCTAGGCTGTACGAAAGTGTATCTTGTCTGTTGAATTTGCAACCACGTAAGCAGTTTTGTACTTGGGCCGGCCAACGGTGTTCTTGAATTGGGCCAGTACATCGTGGAGTTTGTGACATGTGCGCGATATTTTTGGGGATGAATTTAGTATTCTGCCACCACTAAATGCGGCACCTTTAACATGCGGTTTCTTCCGTTAACGTGCCGATTCGTGCCGTGGCAGAATACTAAATTCTTAAATTCTTTCCTTCCTATTTTTGTAAATCATACCAATGATTTTAAAGTATTTTTCAAGTCCACATAGTTTAATTTCAGGACTGAGACTTTTAAAATAAGGTGCCAGTGCTACGGAAATCAAGCACCCGCCGAGTGTGGCGTCCTTACCTCATCCACGGTGAAATTGGCAGCAAACGACAAAAAAAATCCGTTAAGACAGCCGGCATCTATTTCGAAAATTCAATTAGTGTTCAACTTTGCCATATTTCATTGAAAGTTTGAATTTAGTATTATCCATTAAAACGCTTTAATATTAGTGTAACATTATCTACACAGAGAGACCTTTGCACATGGTCGATCCGCGGTTTTCTATTCACAATCGGAGGGTTGAAAAGTGGACTCGATTTCTGTGTCGAAGACGATGGCCGAAAATACTAGACTTGGCATTGAATCGACAGTTTTATTTCTCGAAATGTGTGAAATTACGTCAGAGACGAATGGTATCGCATGGTAGTCCAATAGAGGTAACATTATTCTACCATTATATGTTCATGATCTGCTTCAAAAGCAATCCTAACTGGTCCTCACAACGTTTTTTGGTTGTCTTCAATGTCGATGTGCTGTACGGTTGTTTAAATACAATGACGTCGGGTGCTTTTTACCTCGTGTGACTTTCGGCACCGGATTTCACACGGACCGACCGCATCCGCCTGGTTGGGCGGAACGTTGGGGGGGAAAGTTTTTTGGTGCATGAATTCCGTGCTTGGCACAAGTAATCACGATGTCGATTGAAACAAAATTGACGTCATCTGCTATATGAGCTATATTTAGCGATCATTTACAGATATTTAGGCTACAACTGATTTTTCTAAAATGCCAAAGAAAATGTTTAAGTTGCCCTCATTGGGCGTGAAACATGTTAAAAAAGTCAGATGAGTTTTTTATAGGCCTATAGGCTATTATAAATTCTAAAAGGTGTGTGTGTTGTGTATGGGGCAATAATGTGTGTATATTATATGAAGCGTGTGTCGTGTGTGTGTATGTATGTGTGTGTGTATGTGGTGTGGTGTGTGTGGAGGGTGGTGTGTGGTGTGTCATTAATAATAATATAGGAGTAACCACTGTGTATTTCTTTTCCCCATCAAAAATGAGATTGGCTATTTTAATAGAGGGCCGGACTCCCTCCCCGCCAACAACTGTCCAGGACTATAATTCGAGAGAACTTCCGAACAAGAAACACTACTTAACTCACTTTTACCCCCACCCCTCTTTCAGACCCTGCCCAGGCAGACATTCCTTCACTGCGGTGGTAGTCCCGTGTACTTTTCTATACTCTGTTCCAGCTCGAATTATGACGTATCGACGCGGGCGTATACATTGAGCCGACTTTTCAACGCGCGCGTAGGTAAAGACAAGCTCACTGCAACTGAAATGCGGCACTGGGTTCACGCGCGCGTCCCACTTCATACTTCGACGAGACAAGTATAGCTTTGGCTGCCGTTGGCTGTCATAAAAACCCTTGACAATATCTCACCACCTCTTGGTTTCCCACCTTTTTTTCAGTTGATTTTTGTGCTGTTGTATAAAATATACAATGTAGCTGTAGCTGATAAAAGTGGACGTATATCGAAGGAAAATTGGGCGACAATACGCCATTTTAATTCAACATGCTGGTGGTGGACAAGGCAAGAAGAAGAATCTTGATCACTGTTCCCCTCGGACCCCGCGCATAAATGGTGCATCGGGAAAACATTTGGGGGCCGAGGGGATTGATCAAGATTAATCTTATTGCAGTATTCCACTTTCTTGCGCAATTGATTCACATTTGCATTTACAGTACGCTGGTTCCTTGCGACTAAGGTGTCTCACCCCGGAGTCCATAAGCCGAAACCCAAGGCACATGGCACCACTTACTTTACGCATACTGTTGTTATTAGTTACCGCCCAAGGCCATGAAAGCCGTATGGAAAATTACCCCTACATTACACTCTGTCGTTGATTTCCCAGGCATCATCGAAATAGAAATGATCCAGACTAATGAACATCGTCAGGCATTTAAGTTGTTTTGAGATAGTTTAAGCAATGCAAGATCATAATAAAATATTTTCCTTTTCCCAAAATGGCGTCACAATAGTGTGACCACGTGGGTCTGGCTTTGTGGGTAGTTGCTAAGACATGTGCGACCTTTTTACACAGTAGTCTGCCCACTCCGAAGTTCTAAGATTGTTTGCACATGGGAATTGACCTCGGCGAGTCGAGAAAATATTTACTTGCTCATGGTCCGACAACTCGTTCGTTTTTGTTATCTGTTACCAGCGAAAATTGGCATTGTCCGGCCGATTTTAATTATACACTGGGAGAGCCAGAGGCTGTTTACATCATGGCAACATCGATACACCCAACACAACATTTTGTGACATGCAGTAGTGTGAAAAATAACTCGTTTGGGCAACTTGCACTCCCAAAATGCAATTGGGTAGGGGAGGTGCAACACCGCTTCCTGTTTTTACTGGCGGCAAGTTTGAATGGAAGTTTTTTCCAAATCTTTCTTTCAAAATCTCACTATATTTCTAATCTGAGAGAAGTGGTTGACATGTCATATAAGGATAGTAATATCTATCCAGGAACACCACATTTGTATTTATGAAATTTAAATTTTGAATTTTGATGTAGAGTCTACCAGTGGCCTGCCAGTGGTACCGTGCTCGTAACAAGCTGGCCTGTTCATTGATCAGCATGATCGGACAGCTTTAAATCTGACTAGAGATTTCGAATATTCTTTTTTGTGTAATAATGACAAATAGTCAACAAGAACTAAAGATAGTAACCTAAGAAGCCCACTCCGAAATTGAGATGAATCGGATTTTTCGTTTTGATGCAGTAAACATTATGTGTATTACGTGCCCATAGATACTGTGCAAACAAAATTCCGGATCCGGAATTTTATAACAAATTTGTGGTTTTTCTATAGAAGGAAGTCGATTTAAGCTTAGCAATTGCACAGCAGTGATTAGTATGTATGGACAAGCTTATGTAATGTCAGAAAACACGATTTTTTTGGGAAATTGAGGCGCCCTCAGGAAATCTCTGAGTCGGCTTTAAGTGAGCTTTTCTGGCATATACCTAGTCCCAATAGGTACCATATACTTCGTATAAGGTACCACCCACTGCCATAGTTTTTCATAGAAAGTCGATGTCAATGAAATTCCATTGAGTGTGGATGGATCAAAAATTTTCCACCTAATTTTTCCTCTGAAAATGATAAAAGCCTGCCATATTACTCACAATAATCCATGTTCTACAATTTAAGAGAACACATGCAGGTAATTTTAGCATATAGAATACATCATTTGTGGGTTAAAAAAAAAATTAAAAAATTTCCTATCTTCACAGAGATTTCAATTTCGTGTACACTCATTGTAATGGCGATTGTACGTGACTCTAAATAGAATAGTCACTGTTGGGGGGACTAAAGCATAAGGTTATCGAGATAGAAACCGCAAGGATCATGTGGCCGAAAAAGGGGCAAGAGCACCACAAAAGTCGATGATGATCATTTGTTCTGTCACTGTCAATGAGGAATACAGCAAATGGAGAACCAACGTATTGTGGATTGTTTTCAATTATGTTTAAGTAATGAATGATACATATAACTACCAGGTTTTGTTGTCCATGATGGTATTACAAGAATCTTTGTTTTTAATAAAAGGTACGACAAATTATCCCCTCAAAATATAACGCAAAATTCACACTTTCCATCATCTGCTATCAGAAAGATGTAGCCTGCCGCCGCCAATGGAGTTGACTATACCTGAAACCCAAATTCTCCCAGTTTTACATTACACATCAACAAATTTCATTCATTACCGTATAATGAAGCAGCGACTATTATTACAATTACACAATTGATATTTTAGAGTTCTCTTTATTAAATTCTTAGTTTAAGAACAGAGAACTTTTTCTTGGACGCCACATCTGATATACACCGGACCCCGGCACCGGACACGGAGAGGCAACTGGTCATCGATTGCCGCTTGAATCACGGCCCCCACATCGCTCATCACACACGGAAAACTGTTAGACTTAGGCCTATCAACCTACCTACGTTTTCATAACTGTAATTTCGATTCAACCATAATCAGATAATGCTATTTTTTTTTAGGCCTACATCAAAGTTTACAGATTCTTTAAAGTTTGCTCTTGTCGATCAAGTTTCAAAGAGTGTACATTACGAATGCATTGTACAATGTCACAGTGGAACTGAGCCGACGGAGTCGGCTGCCCGCGAAGTGTGCACATGGAGTTATTATTTGCGTGCGGTGGATAGATCATGTCTCAATTCTGTAGCTTCTGTTGACAAACATACGATCATTACAAATAAATTATAAATAAATTTATGTAGGAAAAAATATAAACTTTCTGTTTTACAATTTACAAAGTGTCATATTTGGCTGAAATATTTAAAATCTGTTAAAACAAATGTGTGATTACCAACGACAGTACCGTACCAAGGGGCTGTAGCTGCACTAGCATCATGACAACTCAAAATAAATGTCCTCTAATATCCCCAAAACAGTCGCCATTTATTTGTTATCTCGGTACTTTTACAGATAAAGGTGTAATACATATAAATCATACAGCTTTTAGATTCTTTTTACTGATTTTTGTTTAATACCAGACTCCAAATTTTGAAAGTTTTTTTTGAGCTCCCATTGCCAATAGGCAAGTACACGTTGTTTACAGTTACATCCGGGAATCCAGCTTTTGTTTGCCCCTTTTTCGATCCCATCATGCATTGCGGTAGAGTGCCCTCTGTTGATATTTCGCTATCTACGATAAACCTTATATACCAGTGCTAACCATGGATAGAGCAGATTCCCAAGGGGAGCTTTAAATCGCTGTCCTACAAAGTGCTTAAGGAGAGCTGTAGGGGAGCTATCGTTCTCACCACTTACAAACATCGTCCATTGAGTCTACTGCAAATTTCAACCCTGATCTGAGCATGCACATTACCGTTTATAGCAAAGGTCATCAGTGAGGTCAAGCATCGGGCATAATTAATGAGCTTGTGTAAGCGTGCCGTGTGCATAACTATCGCCGCGGCTGCTTTCTCATGTTCTACCTGTGCAGCATGCTAGGTAGTAAGTTAAGCATGCAAGGTACTAAACATGCAATGCAATGCAATAACATTTACGATTGTCATCATATTTTCTTTAATAACACTTTTAAACTTCAACTTGGTTACCCCCTAGTTCTGCTAAGCATAACTCCACATGTCTTTAACATGTTGTCATTAACGGATGTGAAGTTATGCAAAACCACATGGAATACCTTTCCCCTGTTACCAGCATGAGCAGGCCATTTCAAAGAGCCAACTTTGCAGACTGCAGACGAACAAAATATCAAAAGCAATTCAGAATCGAGCTGATGTAAATAATAAATTACCTTTTGAAATAGTTAATCCTCAAAAATTTGTCTAAAAACAGTAGAAATCCATCATTTTCCGGAGAAACAACCTTTCTCATGCAGAAGTGATTGTAGTCGCAATTTTCTTCAAAATTTTTAATTTCAAATTTCAAAAAGTTTTTTTCACATATGTCATCGCATTATATAGGATCTCAAGTTGTGTTTGATAGTGAAAACAGGGATTATATCGTACATTTAGAGGGATTTTGAGATCGACAAAGTTGAGGTAGGTAACAGGGGAAAGGTATTCCATGTGTTTTTGCATAACTTCACATCCGTTAATGACAACATCATTAAAGACATAATGTGGAGTTATGCTTAGCAGAACTAGGTTACCCCCGGCCCTGGTATGTAGGCCGTATCAACAAATGCAAAATACCAGTGACAAAATCGCATTGGTAAATCTATGCATATTGATCGCGCAGCGGCCTGTACTGATCCGACGCTGGTCAAATTATGCACCAAATTGATGCTGAGACTGTCAAGTTGACCCACAAAAATCCTCATTTTCCAAATAAACTCATATAAAATACACCGATCAAAGAAAGAGGGCATTTTACTCACCAAAAACAAGCAACTTGGTCAGATTTGAAGCAAACTCGTACCAAACGGCGACACAAAAATGTAGTTAACTCGGCGAAACTTGTACCGATATTGAGACAGAATAAAAGCAATTTGATGCATTGAAAGTAGAGGCTATCGATAAAATGACGTTATGATTGGTCACATGGTGTTTTTAACTAATAAGAAGCTTTAAAACTAGGGAAATCCCGTATAAATACATCGACTTTGGGAATTTCTTATAAACAAGTGTGACGTCACGTAATGAGGCGAACAGCGCCACTACATACCTTATTTGGATAATTTTATTAATTTATGTCTACGAAATTGGCGTACGATGTTTGTAAGTGCTCACTCTCCTTAAAAGTCAGTCCCTGAAATTTGGTATTAAATTAAAGCATGCATGCAGGGCAACAAGATCATGCGAGTGATAGGTTTCTAAAAATATTACTCAGATTCCACTAATTGCTTTTTAATTTAAAAAAATTGGAAGTGGAGGATGAGCAGGCGCAGGATTTCATGAAAATTGACCCTACAGGGGTCACGTGCTTACAAATTTCATCTCACCACATACTATAAATCAGAAAACTTTATTATCAAATGTTTAATTGTTGTTTTAGGCTCTTATTTGCATCTGTGGCATAGCCGATGCCTTAAAGGGGCATTTCGTGATCCACAGCCTCTTCCCCCCGACTTACCTAAAAAATTTGATATTTTTATATCATCTGAACCGGTAGCCTTACTAATCCACATGTGCCCAATCTTACGTGCAAATTCGGTCGCATCTGTAAGAAATTCACAATTTTGTATTTTCTGTCCGTAAACGGACAGAAATTACAGCATAGTAGCCTATGGGACCGTGGGAAACGAGCGATTGTTCATAACACAAAACCGCAAGATCGGGATCAGCTCAAATTTTGAGAATAAGCTTTTCTCAAGGATATCTAGTGATCAATGAATAAAACAGAAGGTACTGAAATCACGAAATGCACCTTTAACAATGACTTTCAATGGTAAAATTGGCAATTTTGAAACCTTGCGCAAAACTATTTTGCTACACCATGTATCTATAAAGTTATATATCTATGGGAAGCTTGTACTTAGAAGATTCCAAATCTCCAATTACAAAAAAGGCAATTGCCACAGCTTTTGAACTCAGGTGTGTTTAAAATCACATCTTTTTCATCATATTTTGCACATTAGTGGTTGCATAACTCCCTAGGGAATAATGTTATTGGTCTCAACTGTATTTCTGGAATCCTTGATTAGGGCTATTTCACACTAAGTGTGCACTTTGAGTCTTACAGAGGGTCAAAATTCATCTCTGTCTGATTTACACAAACTCAGTGGAATTGAAAAATTCAGGATGTGTCCCAGTAAATTCCAAAATATTAGAGCATGGCATTTTCAGTAACATCACTAAAAATATCACTGAATTAGGGATGAAAAGCTGCTGTCTGGAGAGGACATTTTTTTAACAATCTCCTTACCATCTTCAAAATGGTTGTGCTGGTCACTGGACATTACTGCACGCTTTGTCAGAGATGTAACTTTTCCGGAAATTTCCGGATTTGGGGACATAAATAAAAAAAATTCCGGAAATGTAAAAAAAAAAAATAATAATTTTTTTTTTTCAATTTCTGAGATCAAAGTGTTCATGGTAAAGGTATAACTGCATCAAAAACACAAGTTTTAAATACCAATTTATTTTGTAGAAGCGGTCTTGTACCCCAAAATCACATAAGAAAATGCGTTCCCCGGAGCTTCACCGGATGCTACGCTAAAATTTGGCCTTCACGTCGGGTCAAATTTTGGATTTTCAGGAAGTGGGACTGCTCCTCTGTTACATCTCTGCTTTGTGTGTCTTTGATGTGTCATTTTACAACATTTAAAAATATTATAGTACAAATCCAAATAATGCTTGCTAAACATTTGCAAGGGTAATTGTGGAAATCTCACTGTGTCATCACATTACATTCATGAACTATGCAGATATATCATCAGCAACATCATTCCATTGTAGAGTAAAAGTTTAACATCAATATATCCAGTTGTTATGAAAAATCCATGGAACTTGAGCTGAGAAAGGTCCATTTAATTTGTTCTGGAGAGGACATTTTGTTTAACAATCATACTATACTTAAAAAGACAATTTTTATGTTAACTAGGTTCATACTTGTCGGTTGTTTGGTTGTGCTGGTCACTGGACCCTGCTGCACATTTTAAGAGTCCAAAATTCCATTTTACATTGTTAGCTGGTACACATCCAGATATTTTGGAACATTTGCGTTAGAGAGAAGTACTTTAATTTTTTTTCAAGAATTACACAAAACTTGGGCAACTTGTGGTTTCTAAACATAATATGCAACATAAATGATTAACTTATCACATAAATATAGGTGATGTTACTTTAGTACTTTATTTTCTTTGGATTTTAACAAAAATCATGTATTGTTCTGGAGAGGACATGCATTAACCCTAACCCGCACCAGACGCATTGAGAAGCAACGAATCCTTGGTACCGGTCGGAAAATGCATCTCGTTGCATCTCGGACGTCACAACTATTTGATGATGCAAGTTTACTTGCAGTATTTTTTTAACAAGTTGCCAGAAATTGATGAGTTTAGCATAATAAATAGTGCTCTTAGATTTGCTGGGCTTATCCTTGTTGGTTCTTTCAACCAGATGGCAAGGTGTAAAAGAGAACAATAATAAAACGTCACACAACCACGGTTGATTTCTTGTTCTGTGTATTGAACTGTTTTCCATCTTAAAATCTCAAACACAGTGACCTCATATTGAAGTCATATTTTACATCCTATTAATTCTTTACCATCCCTGCCACCAATTATGTGGTTGTGATTTTCTAAATGTTATTTCCATTGCTTTGTATTTCAGGGTGTGGTTATTGCTCAGAAGCCAAAAAGTAGCTTAGTTGGAAAGATCTCCTTGGTCGCTTTACGTAAGTAGATAATTTTCTTTGCCATTGTTGATGTGTAACCTATACAGTGCACAGACACAAATATAATACAAAAAACATCCTGTGTAGTGCACAGGTTTTTAGGACTTAAATATAAGTACATAGTTTTTGGAATGTAAAAAAAGCAAGAAAATAAATAACAAATAAATAAAATTAACTTAGTGTATAGCTTATTCGTCAAATTTTTCTGAGACATCATTTTTCCTAAGCAATAAAAACAACTGTCTGTGGGTATTGTCTTTTGCAGGTTCCTTGTGGACTTTCTGACGGACGCACAGGAATACCATTAAGGTAGGGTCAGCAGATTGTTTGTCGAAGTTTCAAAAACAAGCCAAAGTTTGTTTTGTTTTACACAAGCAAGGTTCATAGTTATTATTTTAAGTTCATATGTTAGAGTGACTAAAAATGTAGGCAATTTACTGGAACTAAAAAGTGTCATGGTAATATTGGAAGTGACTACTCTGGTGTCATTACTTTTATAGTATTTATTGAAAAACAGAAAAAATGTGGCCTTTCTTCTGTCGATCGTGTCACCCACCTTTAAAGGCACTTAGTGATTTGCTAAATCAGAAAATAAAATAAAAAAATCTGATTTTTGCTTGTCTGTAACAAGTATAGCTGTCCTAACATAACCCGCAAGTGACAAGACTGAAAGCCACCTATTACAAAGTCAGGTTTTCTAGTCTTACTCTTGTAGTACTGACCCACATACTACAACACATAATTGTATGGGGATTCATAATCTTTGGACACAGCTGTTTTCTCCCTTTTTGTCATTTTTCGTGTGGAAAAAGTAACTTATGTGAATTCTACAGACTTATCCTTTTAAACCTACTCATGCAAATTTCAAATATTTTGACTCTTTTGGGTGGATCACTGATAGTCCCTTCAAGCATGATTTGAAAATTGCCCCAGTTTATCAGCTACTCATATCAATCCATTGTGTTTCTTTATCATTCAGGTCTTCAACAACATGTTCTTTGCCAACTCCACTCATCAAATTAATCAATGCACAGATCAACTGGCACATGGCAACAGCCAGGTGAGTATTTGACTGGAAGATAATGCGGCTGTGAATAGAGTAAAGACCAAAGTTTCCCATTTTCTAAATCGCCGATTCTGTTTCTAAATAAAAGCCTTATGCCATTCTAGGGAAACATTTCAACAACAACAACACATTTAATCTAGAAACACCAGAAACAATCACACAGGAAGTATGCTGAATTTGGCATTAGATTTACCAGGCGATTTGAGTGAATTCGGCAATAGTAAAGCTTACTAAGATAATTTTGGTTTAGAATTTCAGGAGAGTTTTTTTTTAACCTAAAATTAGTGGTAGGTTGAATTTGAACCATTATTTTTTGTCAAAAATTGGAGATAACTGGAAAAATCACAAGTTTTTTTTCAGGACATTGATTTCTCTAAATCCATGTTTTAAAGTCGCAATTCTGTAAATGTTTTCCGTAAAACGGAAAACTTTGGTCTTAAGAATAGAGCTTTTTGAATAAAACAACCACCACATCTCACAGCTGTTTGACTCCTTGCAGATAGTCTTTTATTTTTAGAACATTTTTTAGCAGTGGTGACAAATTTGTGACAACTGATACCAGTAGGGACATGCAAGAGATATAAAAATCAGAAAAAGGACATTGTAGGAATCTTGCTGCCATATAGGCCTATAAAGCTCATGATTTGTTTGTTATAGCACCCTCTATATGCCATTCTCCATAGAGATCTCTGGAAAACTAGATTTGAAGAAAAATCATTCCACTACGGTACTGTTTATTGATCGTTTATTTCAGTAATTTGCTGAATAAATTATTGATAGCTTAAAAATCTTTCAGTTTTAAAAATATGGTACTTTTGGCTGACATTTTCTTATTGAACTTCCTATTTGGTACTGATCAAACTATACACCAATCCGATTTCGCACATTCCAACACCTCACTGGCAGCCATAGCTGGGGTGCATCCTGCTTGAATTCACCCAAATGTGCAGATTAAGTGTAGCTTTTGAATTATACTTAATCAAGCGTGGTACAGACGTACAAAAGATTTGGGTAGGTTTTGGGTTGGAGGCCCCCCAGTAATGGCGGATCAATTCTGACCATCATTTGGCTGGTCGGATTTGTCTATAAATATAGACAGCAAAATAGATAAAAAAATGCTACTTTTTGTGGTAAGAAATGTTTGCAAATGAACAAAGCCTCACATTTTTATAGAAGAATCAAGCTTGTCGTAAATTTAACCAATCTTTTAAGAAACAAAACTTCCAGTCTCTCCCAAAATTTGAAAATAAATTGTTGGCAAAATACAATTGTTATACAGCACAATATTGTGTATTTTATCAATATTTTGGATCTTCTTTGTTGACAGCAATGGTCGGTTGGTTGCCATACTCCAGGATACCTGTATAGAGATCCGATCTAGCCGAGATGAGTATGAGACATTGGTTGGGAAATGCAATGGTAAGCTGCAATCTTGTTCAAAATTGTTGGAACACTTTGTGCAGATTTGGTTCCCGCACCCTCATTTCAATGTTGCATGAGCACGACACACTTGAGCAATCTCGCACCATATTATTTTCAACACTGATTGGGAGGGGGACGGGGAGAGGGAAGGAAAGTTATAGTTACAATGCGTTTCAGCCTATTATCTCTTTCATAGCTGCCAATATTAACAAGTGTTCCAAGGACTTTAATATGAACAAGATTGTAGGACTATTGATATTCAAGAGATATTCTTAATTATGTTATTTGTAAATTTCCTCTTTTTGGTTGAAGATTTACTCAAGTCCTTTCCGATATTGGGTATGCTATGTAGAAGCACTAAAGAAAAACTAATCGTAGTATTGTGTAAAACTTAATGCATGTATGTGTCTTTAACCTGACCAATGCTATGATATACCCTCTGTACCTTTGCTCTGAAAAAATAACATGAATGTATACCTTAATTATGTGTCCTTGTTTACCACTTGTTCAGTCTAGTACATCTACGTAAAACATGAACAGTTGTGCTGGGGGACTTTATCAACAGGGAGTACAATATTAATTGTTTAAGGCCTAGAATTAGGTTTTCTTTTATTATATTTCATGAATACAGTGCAAAAGGATCCCTACCCTCAGTGGCGTCAACTAGCGTGGAGTCCAGATTGCACCATGCTGGCCTATGCTGACAGCAGTGGTAATGTCAAAGTGTTTGACTTGATGGGAAGTCCACTCTTCAGCATAGACAAGGTATGCATGTAGATCTCAATCATTTTCTTTTGGTAATCGAACAAGTTTAGGCTGTATTCTATGAAATTTCCATGCTATATGCACATTAGGGGCAGTTGCTAACTCCCAAAGAGCAAATATTTTAATGAGTAAAAACGTAACGTTCAAAATTCAAATTTGGCACAGTTCTGAAGTTGTCTGACAGTGGACCTGATAAAAAATTACAAATTATTGTGAATACTCATCATAAAGCATACCTACTGATTACTTTTGGTAAATTTGATTAAATTGTAGACAGAAAGGAAGCGAGTAAGATTTATTACTCCTAACAAAGCTTAATTAAAGGGGTAATGGCCTAATTCAAGTGTATAAAGTTTTTATACATACTGTTTTTTTATAAGTATATAAAGTTTCTCTATCTTTGTGCAGTGATATCATAAACTTGACACAGCTTTAATAAACACATGAAGATAAGCCATTTTTGTGCACAATTGTAAAATCATCATTACTTTAAGTCAGCACCGGCGGTTTACTATGCAACCACTAAATCTCGCAATGATGTCACTGCACAAAGGTAGAGAAACGGAGTATACCGTGTTGTTCCTAATAAACGCCCCCTTGGCTCTAATAACCCCCCCTATGAGTTTTGGATAAAACAATTCGAGAACATTAGTTAAGCTTCCCTTAATCACATGATTTAAATGGCCCAGTGACTGTCGTACTCCATATCATAATCGCAGTTGTAATAGTTTAATTTATATGGAACTTTGGACCTCACGGAGTGGCAAAACAGCGTCCCCCACTGCTCGTTTGTTTGTATTATTGATATCAGCGAAATAGCGTGTGTAAGGTGGATTTTTGCGGTTTTTGACTGTAAACGCCCTCCCTTTTGAAATGCAACCGACCCCCGGGGCGTTTCTTGGAACAATCGGGAAGTTACTAATCTCTACTTAAAGAAAGTAAAGGCTGACTCAGAGATTTCGAAATATAATTTTGTGTAAATAGTCAGTCTAAGATACAGTCTTCACCTGAAATGCCCCTTAATCCTAAGTTAGAGATGTATCGGATTTTCCGTTTTCATCCAATGTGCAGTAAACATCTATGCACAGTATAACCAGTGCCATAGGATACCGTGTATACCAAAATTCCAGATCCGGAATTTTTATAACAACGTTGTGATTTTTAGCTCACATACTTAGTATGCAGAGTATTGTTATGGCCATGTTTTTGACCTCGATCTATCTATCTATCTGTCTGTCTGTCATGTCTGTCCTGGTCTGTCTGTCTGTCTGTCTGTCCTGTCTGTCTGTCCTGTCGTCTGTCTGTCTGTCTGTTAACACTTGTCATAATGCACTTTTGCCAAACGCTTGGGCCGATTGTCAGCGAAAATCGGTCAGAATAATCATTGACCCAAAGCCCATTGGGGTGTTCACAGATTTTGGTCAAAGGTCACCGTGGGGCCTCTTAAAGTGCCTTTTTTGAAAATTCTATAAATTGCCTTCTTGTGCCACAAATCAATTGTTTAATCACTAGACTGGGTTTAGAAGAACCGCTGACCCAAGGTCCCTATGGGGTGTTCACAGATTTGGGTCAAAGGTCATGTGGGCGAATAAAAGGGGGGGCATTTCTTTTGAAAATCTATAAATTGCTTCGGTGCCACCAATCATGTTATAATCATTAGACTTGGGTAGAAGAACCGCTGACCCAAGGTCCCTATTGGTTTTCACAGATTTGGGTCAACGGTCATGGGGCCAATTAAAGGGGCATTCTTTGAAAATCTAAATTCCTTCTTGTGCCACAAATCATTTTATAATCACTAGACTTGGTTAGAAGAACGCTGACCCAAGATCCATATGGGGTGTTTCCAGATTTTGGGTCGAAGGTCATTTGGCCAATTTACAAGTGGCAACTGTGCAAAATCTTAAATTCCTTCTTGTGCCACAAATCAATGCTATAATCTCTAGACTGGTTCCGAAGAACGCTGACCCAGGCACATACAGGGATTTCACCAGCATAATGTGGGGTCCCAAAAGTCGTGTGGCCAATTAAAGAGGTGCATTTTTTGAAAATCTTCATTTCCTTGTCGTGCCACAAATCCAATTGCTATCACCAAATGTGCTCATAAGAACCACTGACCCAGCATATAGGGTGTTCACAGATTTGGGTGAAAGGTCATGTGGGCCGATAAGGGCATTCCTCGCTGAATCTCTTAGACTGGCGGGCCTCCGACTAAATATAGGCCCTTGTCTCAATCATCTGGGGGCAATATTTCTCACCAGCTCCCTCATGAGCATTCCTATATTTGTACACTATAAATGGCAAACCATGGTGCTACTCCTAAAACGTCTCTTACTTATGCTCATATGTGGACTTTTCATGATTAATATCGCCACAATGGAAAATGTTGTCCCCCGGGGTGGTGTCAATTAAAGAGAGGGGTATAAAAATACTATAAATGTAAAACCCGGGTGCGACTCCTAAACGTTCTACTTGTGCTCATGTGGGAGACTTTTCACGATTAATGTCTCCACAATGAAAATGGTGCGCCCAGGGTGGTGGTCCAATTTAAATATCTGCTAGCTTAGCAGCACCATGGTGCTCTTGTTTATATTAATGGACTTCGATTTGTGCCTAGTTATTTCACACATTTATAGTAAAGGAAAGCATTTATTTATCCACAAAAAACCTATTATGTTTGAAAATGAGTGCGCCCTCAGTCATCTGGAAATCTCTTAAGATAGCCCTTTTATGTAAACTTGGAACAAAATGCACATCAGTTTCACTGAACAAAAGTACTGATAAAAGGTAAACCTTATGAAAAAATGACAAACAATTCTGTCTTCTTAAAATGAGAATGTTAAAAGGAAAAAAAACCGCTATGAATTTGATCTCTTTCAGGGAAAACCTAGAACTGCGATATCCCAGTGGACCTGAGTTTTGTGCTGTGTCTGCCTCTCATATTCACTGACTACAAGCAAACTACACAGTGGTATGTAGTGGGAAAGACCTGTGAAGAGCAGGCCCCAAAATTGTTTGTGTCCAGACCTTTCCGTTACTTCCTGTATTGTGTCTGCACATAACCAAGCCACCCATCACTGCCAGTCTCTGAAACGCATATTTCTTTGCAATGGAATATAGGTATATTGTGAGGAGATTGGGGAAAGAGTTCCATATGTTACCCCTCCTTTAATATTCTACAGCAAACATGTTTTATTTTTTAATTTATGGCCTAACACAAACAAACACCCTACCCTAAGGCCAAATCTAAAAAATACTTTATTACATGTCAAACTTTAGGGTGTACATATGGAACTATTGCCGAGATGGGTATATATATATCACATAATGTCTAAATATAGTCTGTGTCCTGTCAAATTGGAAAGGGCTTGTTTTAATATAATTTCTAACATTTTCTACCCCCATGGCACTGTAGCCAAAGGAGATTTGGTCTAGCAAAAATCTGTTGCGCTCGGCAACTGTCGTCTGGTCTCCCATGTACAAGTCCAAGCCCTGACCAATCTACGTGACACTTGCTCCCAGGACCTTATTATCTATCTACCACTACTTTTGCGGTGACAGATTGGTCTGTAGACCAAGGTCAAAAGATCATTCTTTGTGTATTTCAGACTTTCCACTCTCTCTCTCTTGCTCTCTCTTCTTATCAAGTTTTCCACTCTCATTCCCTGTACAGATCGTGTGCAAAGTCTCTCTTAACCCTACTCGGCCGAAGGAAATTAAGAGGCAACAAAAACGTGGTACCGTTCGGAAAATGCTTTTTTCGTTGCAATCTGGGCCGTCAACACTATTTTTGGTCGCGCAAATGACTCCATTGCGCCTCATTGCATCTTGGAGCCAGGAATCTTCATACAGAAGAAAATGCCGTCTATTTTTTTTTCGTTGCACCTTGGCCGTTTTCCCTGAAAATGGACGCGATGTTTCGTTGCATCTGGGCCGTCTTCCGGAACATGACGCGATGTTTTTCGTTGCATCTGGGCCGTTATTGACTGCAAAATGTGACGATGCTTTGCAACTGGGCATTTCGGACGGTTTGCCCCAGAATGCGCAATGCTTTTTTCATCAGGCGGATGACCTGTACAAATGCCATAGACAATTTCGATTTCGATGGGATAGCGCCACCATTTTTCCGATAGCTTAGTGTGGTTTAATTATGCCTAAACGTATTCATGACGTAAACCGAGCATGACCTGTAGCATAATAGCGCCACCACGACTATGATGTAGCGTAATAGCGTCACGCACGACTGACGAACTATAAGCTACAGATTTCGTGCAGATTTCATGCAGATCATTGTGCAGTACGCATCCATTATTTATTTATTTATTTATTGTTATTTATTTATTTACCCTGTTTTTTTTATTTGCATTTCAAAACGCGATGGGTTTTCTCGTTGCATCTGGGACGTCTTTCCGGTAATGGCGCGATTTTTTCGTTGCAATCTTGGGCCTCTTCCGTGAATGACGGATGTTTTCGTGCATTTGGGCCGTCTTCCGGAAAATGTCGGCGATGTTTTTTACGTTGCATCTGGGCCGTTCTTGACTTTACGCTACTTATTCCTGTGCCGGGAAAGTGGCCGAGATGCAATGAAACGCAAACTTGGCCTCGTTGCAATCTGGGCCGTTAAAAATAAAAATAGATTGCCTTTCGTTGCATTTGGGCCGTCGGCCGGCAAGAACGATCCCGGTCTGGTTAGGGTTAATGTCTCAAGATTAAATCCACATTATAGTCCCTGCCAGGGGGGCGGTCCGCAAGTTTGACTTGCAGTCTTTTTTATGTGTATTTTTCAGGTCAGCTGAGCTCTTAGTCATAACATTCCAAGGAAGCTTGCACAGTTTATTTAAGTCCGGTAAGTTTTCATCATTGGCAACTGATTGCAATCTTGAACAATCATTTCAATAGTTGTCTTGTACAGTCAACAAAACCCAACCTACCATCACTGAAATGTGATGTAGGTTAGTCCACGAAAAAAAGAAAGTTGGTCTCAGCTTCCCCCGCGTGCATGAAGTGTAAATGTCACATTTATCACGTGTGACGTTTCGTTAAAAAAAAAAAGATTTTTTGTAACAGTCATAGTTCTGTTAACATACCCTGTATGTGATAAGACCAAAACCAGCCTTATAAGTATACAACTGGAATTATTTTCAGTCACGTTCCAATCTTCTGTTTCTACAGTCACTTACTGCTGCCTGTTGGTTTCTTCACCTGCTTTTTCAATTTTTCATTTGAAACCTACAGAATTGTCCCTTTCCTTTTAACCCTACTCCTGCAATTCACATTATTTTTGATCTTGTGCATGGATTCACTGAAAAGTGCTTTATTTATCTTAGTCCGACAAGGGTTAATCCGTGACAACCACATTTCCTGTTTACAGTTCCCCAACACCCCCGAGGGTGTCAGTAGTGACTATGGTTCCACACTGGTCATTCCATGTTTTTTTTTTTTTTTTTTTTGGGTTTTTTTTTTTTTTGCTTCTGATTGTGGATGTCTGCAGCAACAGGCGGTAGAGGAGGGCATAAACATGTACCATGGCACCTCACAGGAATCAAGTTTTGTCGAGTACTGTCACTGAGCCGCCTACAAACTGGTCAATGCTTATTCAGCCGAACTTGGCCGGGAAGTCAGTAAGAATAAGATTATTATTTGAATCACCCACTAATATGGGGACCCAAAGCCCGAAAGAAGAGTGGGTATATTTCTTTCCCAAACCTACATACATTGTAAAAACACAGTAACCGATGTGGAAAAGAAGCATGACCACCTTTTGGGCTTACCCCTGCTGCTACCAAACATTTGTTAACTATGCATTGACAATGTTTTGTAGCACCTTAAGTAAAAAGGGGGGGTCCCTCTTTACCACTCGGGTGTATCTGTAGCTTTTTTAAAAAAAAAGTAAGTTACAAATCAGCCTGCAGGGGAATCAAACCAGGGACGCTGCATCCAAGCTAATCCTTAATCGGCTACACCAACGAGGGTGAGCTGACAAGTGTAATTTTAATCGCATATAACCTTCATGGAAGAAAGTGCAGTATGTATTATATGGAATACTCCCATAAGCACAAGTTGTACCTATTGAACTCTTTGAAGCATTATGCAGTTATCGAATGACCTAGTAATCGAATAAAAGTGTGCCAACCGAGTGTGGATGACAAACATTGTATCAGCAACCATTCAATATCACATGACCAAGAAATTCTCAATTCACAAGGCAGAGTTCAGTACTTCTTCATAGTGGTATATAAGAAAATGTTGTTGTGGTTTCTGAGAGGATGTCTGTACTCGGACCACGCAAGTCAGTTCGCGTTAATCCTATATGCATACAGTTCCTGAACTGGGTTTCCTTGATGGATGAGTATATACACAGCTACTAATGAAATTGCATGTCACCCTTTCAAATTGGGATCTTAATTACATAAATTTCACCTTTTCATTTTCCACGGTGTCCTCATCCATGATTTCTGCGTACAGTGTCTTCTGTTCACCTCTTTCGCAGTCCAAGAAACAGGTATGTATTTGGCAACCTTCTGTTTTTATCCCCCGGCTTGAAACATCAGGCGTCGCGGCGGTCTCTGTCGGTGTCGCGTCGGCGGCGTCCAACAACAATCTTGTAAACGCGATAACATGAAGAACCCTAGGGTAATGGTGATTGTACTTGTGGGTGGTATCGGACTGCCATGCCCTCATCTGATTAGATTATGGGCGGGGCATCTGCTAATTAGTGTACCTAAATTTCATAATTTTCATGAGTTAATTTGGGGTTTTTTTACCCAACAATCCTGTGACTGGCGATAACATGAGACCATAAGGGTTGGTGGTGTGACTTGGTGGGTGGGATCGACTGCCATGCCCTTCATCTGATTAGATTATGGGGCGGTGCATATGTCTATAGTTAATTTTTTACCAAAAGCTTGTGAACAGGAAGAACTTATCTGAAGATCCATAAGTCCGATTTTATGAAACTTTATGGAGGGTGGGGAATCAGTCTCTCGCGCTGATTAGGTTTAAGGTGGGGTTGTCCGGGTTAAGGGGGTTGGTTCCGGGTTTAAGGGGGGTTGTCAGCTTTAAGGGGGTTGTTGGGTTTTAAGGGGGATTTGGGTTTAAGGGGATTGTGGGGTTTAAGGTGGTTTTTGTCGGGTTTAAAGTCGGGGGTTGTCCCGGGTTTAAGGGTGGGGTGTCCGGGTTTTAAGGGGTTGTCCAGCTTTATAGGGGTTGTTGGTTGAAGAGGGATTGTTGGGATTTAAGGGGGTTGTCTGGGCTTAAGGTGGCTTTGTTGTGGTTTAAGGTGGGGTTTGCACAACAGATTTAAGGGTGGTTGGTCCCGGTTTAGGGGGTTGTGTGGGTTTAAGGGGGGTTGTCCAGCTGTTAATGGGGTTGTTGGGTTTTAAGGGGATTGTTGGGGTTTAGAGGGGTTGTCTGGGTTTAAGGGGGGTGTCCGGGTTTAAGGTTGTTGTCTTAACTTAAGGGGATTGTTGGGGTTTCAGGTGGTTGTCCCGGGGGTTTAAAGGGTTTGTCCGGGTTTAAAGAGGTTGTCCGGGTTTAAAGGGGTTGTCTGGGCTTAAGGGGGCTTGTTGTGGTTTCAGGTGGTTTGCAACGAGTTTAAGGGGGTTTGTGTCAGAGTTTTAAGTGGGGTTGTCCGGGTTAAGGGGGGTTGTCCAGCTGTTAAGGGGGTTGTTGGGTTTAAGGGGGATAAGTTGTTGGGGTTTAAGGTGGTGGTATGTCCGGGTTAAGGGGTTGTTCAGGGTTTAAGGGGTGGGGGTGGTTTGTCTGGCTTAAGGGGGCCTTGATTTTGTTTAAGGTGGGTTGCACAAGTCTAAGGGAGTTGTCCAGTTGTAAGAGGGGGGGGTGTGTGGTTGGGGTTGTAAGGGGATTTTTGGGTTTAAAAAAAAAGGGGGGTTTTTTGGGTTTAAGGGGTTTTTTTGGCAGCAATAAACAATAATCATGATACAATTCGACAGAACTTGCCACATTCCTCTCTCTGATCACTTATGTCTCTTCCTTTTCTTATTCCTTGTCTTCTTACGTTTTCACCTTGGTTGTCCGGGTTTAAGGGGGGTTTCTGGACTTAAGGGTATTGTTGGGTTTAGGGAGGGTTTTCGGGTTTTAAAAAAAATTAAAAAGAAAAAGAAAAAAGGGTTGTCCGGTTTAAGGTGGGGGGTGTTGTCATGTGCTTAAGGGGGCTTGTTGTGGTTTAAAGGTGGGTTGCACGAGTTTAAAGTAAAGGGGGGTGGTGGGGTGGGGGAGAGGGTAATTTATTGAGTGGTGTGTTTGTTTCGCGAGCCACATTCTTTCCCCCCCACTTTGTGTTTTTTTTTTCTTACTTTTAATTTGTTTTTTTTTTTCCTTTGTTTTTTATTTTGCCGCATCTTTCCGGCAACCTTCTTTTGCCACCCCTCCAACCTAAACTTATCTTTAGCCACTTTCCCCCGCATCTCCCGCCAATGGATTTAGTAGCGGTGCGAAGAACCGCGAGACGTGTATTTTTTAAAAAAATTTTTAAATATACTATTATTGTATCTCTGTTTGCTACCAACTGCCTTGTCCATTTTCTTTCTTCTTAGGTGGACCACAGACATGAAGTCAAATCATTTAGCACAGACCTGGGAGGTCAAGGTCATTTAGGGGTCACCTATGGTAAATGTAGCATGTAGGTTTTCGTGTGTGATGGATCGACTCATATCAACCACATAATACGGGTGACCTATTTGGATCATTGTCATTATTTTTTGTTTTGAATTATTAAAAAAGACAATGGCAAGGCAAGGATTAAAAGGGTTACTAAAATTTTTGATGGTGCAGTGTCATGTATCATTTTACCTCTATGCATGTCGGGATAATCATTGTCACTACGTGCATGTTTACATTCCCTTCACAGGATGGTATCTCTACGGAGGTGTCTTTCACCAGATGGAAATAAACTGGTAACTCTTGGCACCAATCTTTATTGTATGTCAATTGGGATTTCCATCTTTAAAAGGTAGGGTGCCTGGCCTACCGAAGAGCAGGTAAGATATTGGACTTCTATGGATATAACCTATGATTATAGAAAAAATTAAGCTGTAAATTTGGAAATAAAAAAAAATTTTGAAAAGGAAAAAAGTTGGGACCAAAGGTGAATCCTAATCACATTATGATTGGTGTTCTAGAACCCAACTAAAACATGCGAGTAAAGTCCACCTTTTGGCATGCAGTCAAAAAGTAAAAATTTTATCCCTATTTCAGGTGGGAAGTTATGAACCTGCTATATTGCACAAGAGTCTAAGAATCTAATCTGAATTTACCGATTTATCCGATTTCATTCAATTACTACTGATACTGTTGCACAATCTCCAAGAAATGCATGTAACTATTAAAAGATTCTTTTTTGTACAGTAATGGGTGACATATCAAAAGATTTACAGAATACCACTCTGCCTCTTATTTGTCAAGTGGAATATCATAATGTGAGACCGTCTTGTTTTTTTTAAATCCAGCCGGGGTATGACGAAGTGAATCCCAACATTTTTATGCCATTGGGACGTAAGCGTGTTGCAGAAGGTTAGTTTGTTTTCAAGAAGAACATAATTTGTCATTTTACATGTTTAGATAGAAAATATGGATTCCATGTGTCATTCCATTCCAGGGGCATATTTAGTCATTGTCTTCTTTTGAATTACTGAAAAAAAGTAAAAACATGTATTAGACCATATTTTTGGCAATGCACAACCACAATAAATCAATATAAAAGAGAAAGAAAAAAAAGATAAAAAAATGTGATAAAAAATGTCACACCTGAAATTTACCACTCACATTGAAAACCTTCATATAGTGAGAGACTATGGCTAGAGATATTGAGTTCTCAATTTTGTTGTGCACTACTTTTTTATTGTTACCAGGTCAAGTTGCTCCAGCAGCCCTTACTGATGTCAACTTCTGGTCAGACAAGGTAAGAATGATGCATTCAGACTTATATTGGTGTCAATTTTTATGTTGCTGGAATTAAAAGTGCATTTTGTACCCCCTCCAAAAATGAAATTTTGATGTCACCTGAACTGTTGTCCTAGGTAATGTATGCTTGCCTAATCTTTCAATTCAATTTGATTTCCTGTGCAAGAAATTCAGAATTATGATGCAGTGGTCTTTGGATACAAACATTTGCTCATTAAAGGGGCATTTGTGATCTACAGCGTCCTCCCACTGACTTACCTAAAAAGTTGAGATTTTGTATCATCTGAACCTTTGGCCTTAGTATTGCACATGTGCCTAATCTGATGTGCAAATTGAGAGCATCTGCAAGATGGAAATAAGTCTTTCTCAAGGATATCTTGTGAACCATAAACAAATTGAGCAAACTCATGAAATGCACCTTTAGCATCAAAATGCAAGTGAAGTTTTAGAAATAAGTTGTCCATCAATATCTATTGAAACATAAGCTAAAAGAAGGTGCTAAAGTCATACATATGCACCTTTAGAATTTATATACTTAATAATGTGTACATTTTCCTGCAAGCTGAGGTCATAATCTTCTTTTAATTTTATACTTGTGTTATAATGATTAAAGTCTCTCCTTGAAGAGATTTGACATCGAGGAAGCCATATACTTTATTTTATGCATTTCAATATATTGATTATTCTGAATATAACTTACATTCATAGCAAATGCCAAAGTTTGGATTTTTGTATGGGAGATAAAAATCATATGACCTTTAAGTGAGCTATTAACCCTAACCCGGACCGGGTCGTTTTGCCGGCCGACGGCCCAAATGCAACGAAGGGGCAATCTATTTTTATTTTTAATGGCCCAGATTCAGCGAGAGCCAAAGTTGCGTTTCATTGCATAAACTTCCAGATGCAATGAAAAACATCGAGTCATTTTCCGGTAAGAAGACCCAGATGCAACGAAACACATTGCGTCAATTTTCCCGGAAGACGGCCCAAATGCAACGATGAACATCGCGCCATTTTCCCGGAATGACGTCTCAGATGCAACGAGCAACATCGCGTGCGATGCAATGAAGAACAGGGATAATAAATAAAAAAAAACATAATGAAAAGCATTTCCGCCTTCTTGCGGGCAAACCGTCCGAAATGTCAAGTGAAAAAGACGCGTCATTTTCCCTTATTGAGTCCCCGTGCAACAAGGAACATCCGCGTCATTTTCCGGTAAGACGGCCCAGATGCATGAGGGCCAATGGAGAGTAATTTGCGCGACAAAAATAGTTTGTTGACGGCCGAGAATGCAACGAGAAACATTTTCCGACCGGTACCACGTTTTTCGTTGGCTCTCATTGCATCTCGGCCCCGTTAGGGTTAATTGGAAGCCAGTAAAAGTATATCTCTAATGAACTGAAACAGGTGACTATAACTCATCATTTTTTGTATGCCAAAAAATGATTAGGAATAACTAGATTAGCTCAATGTGAGGCAGACTTAAATTTAATTCTTTTGTTTTATATATTTCATGCCTTAATCCTCGCCAGGTATTCTGTGCCTTGATGGTATCATCAACTAAGACCTTAGAAAATCTGTTGGGAGGATCCTGTGAATGGTTTGAGCCATCTCCAAGAGTCAGCCAGGCATCTGATAAAGGGTTCTTGGCTCTAGAGGTAGGGTTAGAATGAACTGACATTATAATGGTTGAACCAGCTCTTGGACAATACAGGATGAGGCATAATTATCTATTAAAGGGATAAGCAGCGATTTGCTAATCCGAAACATAAAAAAATCATCAAAATTCATATTTTGGTATTTGTGTTACTGGCATGGATATGCGAACATAACCTGCAAGTGGTTGGCTTGAAATCTGTGTATTAAAGACATGGTGGTACATTTTATCTGATTCTGTAATTTCTATACGTGCATATTAAAATTCCGACTTGAGATCAAAAAAGCCTTTCCCGGTGAATATCCCAGATTTTAAGCAAGATACTGTGCTCCATGAGCAATACAGTTAGACCTCAAACACAAACATTATTGATCTTTGTTTTTTGCCGGTGTAAACCACAATCAGCTGTTTAGTGTGGATTTTGAGTTGCCATCGCTGTATGTCTATTTACAAGTAACAGTAGGACAAATTTCCTCAAATACTTCATTTTTTTCATTATTTGGTTGTTTGTTTGTACATTACAGCAGTCATATGGAATTGTACACACTTATCCCTGATTTATAAGTTAAAGTGCATTTCCACATTTTTTGATTCTCTCGTATTATCGCTGCTAATCTCTTTAATTCACGGTGTTTTCATGTGAAATAATAGGTGTATACCTGGTTCAAGCTTATATTGGAATTATCAAAAAAATTGGAGTGAATTGATTGCACAAAATGAGGAATCAGATTTATGATTGATCACTATTGTTTTGCCAGTTAAAAAAGTATGTCCTGTTTTAATTGGGAGATAAGAACATTTAAAATGGCATTAACTTTGGAGACATCACGTACTTGGTATAGTCTGTTCAAGAAGAGTAGATTCAAGATTTTCTTTGACTGCTGCATTACGTAACATTTTGGCTAGGATGTATTGATCTCATCATAAAAGCATTGCATGGGAGAGTTATGCAAGAGTACAAAAGACTCATATTTTTGTAGTTCATTATGGAAGGATGAAGCAAAATGTGAAGAATAAAACCAGGGTGCTGTCAAAATTAATTACATTTGATATCTTCTCATGTAGTGTGAGAGCAAGCTGTCAGCTCTGAAGAGACAACGCACACCATCAGAAAGTGAGGCAGATGGCCAAGATGCTGATGAGGAAAGTGATGATGAGGATGATGATGATGATGCTACATTGCTGACTAGGACGTCCAAATACATGAAACAGGTGGGTAACTGTAGTTACAAGTCAATTGAAATGTGTACCGTTATATGGTTACATGAAAAAAATTGGCATACTAATGATTACAATAGCTTATAGGTTAATCCAATGTAAAGAATACAATTGAGACAAAGGTTCAAATATTTACATTTTATTTCCAAATACATTGGATTCTTTTATATTTTTCTTGTCTACAGGTTTTGTATTTTATTACTGAATCTGAGAGATTCCAACCACCAAGGAAGAAACCTAAGTGAGTATCAACAGGCTGTTTTGGATGATTTCAATAAAATGTTAACCCTAATAGTCCACAACTCTAATCTTTGAGCAATACCCCAAAAGTGACATTCCCAATGTCTGGTAAATTACAGTATGTTTTAAATTAAAACCTTAACAACTTTTCTTAGATGCTTAAGAGTGGACCTTGCAAAGTAAAGATGAATGAGGCATGCTTTTTAAGGGAAGTGTTAACCCTAGTGCTTTTGTTTTTACTCGAATTTCTGATTTTTGCACCATTTTAAACTTCAACCTGTGTTCTATCGTTGCCAACAAAGGTTATCCACTGCAGACAACTCTGAGCTGTATTTTTTTGCCGATTTAAAACAGCTATTTGACCATTTAAAGTCACAAAAACCACATGGTCTTAACGGCGGGAATTTAAGCACATCACACGCCGTCAGGCGCAAGGCGCAGCATCGCGTCGCGTGGTGAATTTTTGCTGCCTAATGAAGCGTGCGCGTGTTTTAATGTACTTTTGCGCGAACGCATCTTGGAAAAACGAAAAATAATACTTGAAAATGTAAACAAAGCGCAAATTTAGACCAGATGAAATTTCAATTTCTTCTGATTTCTGGAGTTAGAGACAAAAGGATGTTTTGATTCAATAAAGATGTATTTTCATCACTTGCACAACATACTCAATTTTGAAGTTCAAAGGTAAAGTTATTTGAGAAAGAGACAGCTTGAAATGGCATGAAAAGTCAATTTTTTACTAAAACACGGATTTTCTCAATGTTCAATTTTCGCAAAATTTGGCAAATTTTCAGACAAGATAACTCCAAAAATACCTAAGTAAAAGGTGAGGTTTAACTTTCCTACGATAGCAATCGGTCTTCTCTACGAACGGTTATTTCGAAAAGTAAGCTCTATTTAAAAAAATGAAAAAAACGTCCCTAGACAAATTTGTCTTGTTTTTGTTATGCTGTCTGAAAATTTTGGGGCAAAATCATGTTTTTTTAGTATTTTTCTCAAAATACAGAACGTTTTACATTAATCTGATGCCACCATCGGGTTCATCGTCCAATTTTCTTTCTAGAAATGTATACTTTTACATACAATAATCAAATATTTGCAAAGTTACAAACCAAATTTTTTTTTTTTTTTTTTTTGCGTCGCGTGGTGAATTTTTGCTGCCTAATGAAGCGTGCGCGTGTTTTAATGTACTTTTGCGCGAACGCATCTTGGAAAAACGAAAAATAATACTTGAAAATGTAAACAAAGCGCAAATTTAGACCAGATGAAATTTCAATTTCTTCTGATTTCTGGAGTTAGAGACAAAAGGATGTTTTGATTCAATAAAGATGTATTTTCATCACTTGCACAACATTTTGGCAAATTTTCAGACAAGATAACTCCAAAAATACCTAAGTAAAAGGTGAGGTTTAACTTTCCTACGATAGCAATCGGTCTTCTCTAGGAACGGTTTTCTCAATTTTTCATTTTTCGATTTCTAACTAAAGATATTCTCTAATATATACTAAAATTTTGGTAAAGAAAAATAAAAATCACATTTTTTTGTCATTTTTCCTTATATTTCGAAAAGTAAGCTCTATTTAAAAAAATGAAAAAAACGTCCCTAGACAAATTTGTCTTGTTTTTGTTATGCTGTCTGAAAATTTTGGGGCAAAATCATGTTTTTTTAGTATTTTTCTCAAAATACAGAACGTTTTACATTAATCTGATGCCACCATCGGGTTCATCGTCCAATTTTCTTTCTAGAAATGTATACTTTTACATACAATAATCAAATATTTGCAAAGTTACAAACCAAATAGATACTCGGAAAGTCAGGGTTGACACTATCCTTAAGTTACTCTACCCAACCAAACCTGTCCACTTGCTCCCCAATCTGGACTGTCCCATCAGCATTTTTTTTTTACCCAATTGCAAATTGACCCCATGAAATTTTCACTGACTGTACTTGTCCGACATTTTCTAGACAACATCAAGATGGAAAGATTGAGATGGTCAGAAATTTACCCTAATTTTTGGAACACGGTTTGGTGTGGGACCCTGCAAAACTCAATATAAAGTTTTAATTAATCCTGTAAAGAATATTGACTGCTGACTGACTAATGTACATTTTCTGCATGCATTCTCTTTTCATGATGCATTGGATTTATGGTGTTGTGTGACCAGTTTAAACCCACAAAATAATAAATGTAATAATGTAGGGATTTGTAGCACTGGAGTTCTTAGCTTAAATGAAATAAAAATATAGTGCATTATGATGAACATGTTTGGCTCACAATTTGCATCCATTAAAAATGATTTAAAGCTGCTATCAGTGATTTTGGCATAATGAGATTGATTAATTTTTACCATTCACACAGTTTATTATGACATGCATGCTTGTTTCAGAATTTCCAAAACCCGATTTTAATGGATTTTATTGTATTCTGATCAAGAAAATCACTGGCAGTGCATACACATTGGAAGTGCCAGTACTTAAAAGCCCTTATTTTGTCTGTCAAAATTCTTCAGAATGATGAACCGTGTGTATCGTTTAGTGTGTCTACAGAAGACAACACCAGAAGAGCTGTATGCCAGGCGGGTGAGTAGTGACTACACCAAGGGCAGTTGGGTGTGTTTACCTAGTGTAAATGACTATACAGGAACATGTTATGAATATGGGGAGGTGGTGTGTATTAAGTACAAGTGACTCTACAAGGACATGTCATATGTATTGCCAATTTCAGCTATCTGCATTGTTCAAGGATGACTCCTTTTTAGGCCTGGCATGTTGGAAATTGTTCTTTGCACAAAATTTTGTAATTTGAGAAATTTTTTCAATTAGGTCTTATTCTATATTGCCCAATATGCTAGGAAAGTTGGTTATACACATTCCTTTTGCAGTTTTGGTTCCAGGACCCTCGTCTATCTGCGGCTTCCATAAGTTAGCCTCCATGCTAAGCAAGCCACTTTCACCAGTGTAGGCATTAATTGCTGAGCTGGTTGCCTTTGTTTGTTTTAACATTCTTCTTGTTTGATTTTTTTTGTCCTCTTGGTAGCTTCAAAATGGTCATATATATTGTCAACTTAAAGCCACTATCAGCGATTTTTTTCAAAATGTAAACAAACAGCGCCCCCTATTTTTCATCAAAGTGCATTTTTTTGCACTGTTGTGTTGGAAATTGTTGTAGTAAAGACCCCTGTAAGTGGCTAAGCGTAACGTGCCGTATTTGTCAAGAAATGATGATTTTTATGCTTTGTTTACTAATAAAAGTCGGGATCCGACTTTTTTTAGGCGCAAAAACAGTCGTAAATGGCATCTTCAGGATTTAGAGACAAAATGGGCATTTTGATTTTGGAAAAAAATGACTGATAGTGGCTTTAATTCTCATAATGAAATTAGGAAAGCAAAAAATGTATCAGTATATAATATAATCTTAATACATAATAGCCCCCTGCGGGTTCGGGGTTAAGAATAGGCTCGCTGTCCCCCCTTACATGTCCTAAAAGGCGACTAAAAGGGGCCCCCTGCGGGTTCGGGGTTTAGAATAGGCCCGCTGTCCCCCCTTACATGTCATAAAAGGCGACTATAAGAGGCAACTCGTCTGTTATTGGAACAGACGGGTTGTATTTAATTTAGGATTTTGTACTTTAAGGTTGTAATAGTTAATAGTAGCATGTATTAGGGTTTCTACTGTATAATTGTTATGATGTAATTAAAAATCTTATCAGTTTGGGCATAATGCCCAAGTGTATTGGAGCCATTTATAAAATGTACATGTATGAGACAATCTATTTGGTCTGTAAAGGGGATCTCATGTTTGCATGTTCTGATGTGATTGTCGATTATCTGTATTTGAAGTTGAAGTTTTTGCTTGATACATGGATGAGTGATGAACTTTGTCATCAGTCTATGATGTGTATAGTTATAAATTTATCAGTATATCTTTTGAACTTGTTTTTATTGATGCATGTTTTCTAAGTGTTTCTTTGCAATTAGTTGGTTTATCTTGTTTTATACATGGATAGGTGATGATCTGGTTCATCATTGTATGATGTGTATCCCTTTGTAATTGTAAATTGTAATTTGAATTGAAATTAATTTTTAATATTGCGTCGTTTTTTATATTTAATGTTAAATGACATGATATGACACAATTGTGTTGAGTTGTTGTTAAATTTTAATACTCACTCACTCACTCACTTAATACATAATATTAAATTAAAACAAATACAGATTGAAAGTGAAGAATATGGTGAAGCTTTAGCCCTGGCACAACGGTTTGGTCTAGATTGTGATTTGGTGTATCAGCGTCAGTGGAGGAAAGCAACGGTATCTTTAGCATCCATACAGGACTATTTGGTAAGTTCTCAAAGTACTTCAGTTATCAATTTGTAAGCCCCTTTAATGGGTGGTACTGTTTAGGAGGAAGAAATGAAGCTTTCTTTTTGATTTTGAATAATCTATTGAGCTGAAAATTGTTGATAGTTTGTTACATTTGTTGTTTTAGAGCAAGATCACCAAGCGTGCATGGGTCCTGCATGAGTGTTTAGAGCGTGTTCCTGATGACATTGATGCAGCAAGGGAACTACTTCAGTATGGTCTGAGAGGAACTGACCTGGAGGCATTGATAGCTATCGGCAAGGGAGAGGATCATGGAAGGTTAGAGACATTAACAAAGCAAATGGTAGGAGTACTTTGTCAGTTCTGAGTTGAATGAACTAGATCTGCTGAAATCTATCAGGAAAGGAAAAGGTATTGATCGAGCTCTTTCTTGGCAAGAGAGACAATCGTGGAAGTTAAGAGGCATTGGAAAAAGCAAATGGTAGGAGTACTTAGTCAGTATGGTCTGAGTTGAATGAACTAGATCTGCTGAAAGCTATAAGGAAAGGACAAGATATTGATAGAGCTATTGGCAAGGAAGAAGATCATGGAAGGTTAGAGACATTGACATAGCAAATGGTAGGAGTACTTAGTCAGTATGGTCTGAGTTGAATGAACTAATTGCTGAAAGCTATATTGAATACAAAGTATTGCCATAGCTAATTGGCAAGAAAGAAGAATCATGAAGGTAGAGACATTAACAAAGCAAATGGTAGGATACTTTGTCAGTTCTGAGTTGAATGAAAACTATATCGTTCTGAAGCTATAAGGAAGGAGATGTATTTGATAGAGAGCATTGGCAAGGAAGAGGATAATGCAGGTTAGAGCTTAACAAAGCAATGGTAGGAGTTACTTATTCATAGTTTTGGTCCTGAGTTGCAATGAACTAGATCTGCTAAGCTATAAGGAAAGGAAAAGGTATTGATAAAGCTATTGGCAAGGAAGAGATCAGGGAAGGTAAGGGACATTGACACAGCAACGTACTTTGTCAGTGTGGTCTACAGGAACTAGAGAGTAGGAGAAGATAGACATTCCCCAGAGTACTCATGCTCATTACCTTACTTTTGGGCACCAACCCAACTTTGTTAAAGGTACTATAAAATTTGGTAATAGTATCACACCCTTAATTGCATAATTTTGGGCACCAACCAAATTTCGTGTACATGTCATCAATTTATAAAGGAATCGCTCATGTGATTAACACATGCTTGCACGCATCTGGTCCTTGGTATGGTTTATTAAATGAACAATCAGCTCATGTGATTCCATATTCCTACATTTTGTTTGGCTCAATTTCTCTCCTTTTCTAAGCAAAACTCGATAACGGTTCCCTGTTAGGTTGTGTGCAAAATTGATTTCATAAACATGAGTTGAACAACTTTTTCTAAGTTGATTACTGAAATCAAAAGCGTGAAGAAAAGATATTTTTTGGGTAAAGGTGGTTCCTGATTAGTTGAAACTTGACGTCACCAAGGCCTTCAGCAGTTGTGTTATAGGATAATTAATTTATGGTTATTTAATAAATGGTTAAATGGTATTGAAATACATGTGCTTCCATTTTAACCAAGATGATTATTCCTACCTTTCTTCTATTTTATCCATTTTATACATTACGAAATGATCCACCTAGTGCCTTTTTTTGTGCTCAAAAAAGCATCAACAACCCCTATGGCCACATTAAAAATTTCGGTGCGCACATGCCTAGTAGCAGTCCCACACTAGCATCGGTACGCCCATCACTATGGCCACTGGCATCCATGATCTTTTCTCTTTTGTTGTGTGTCTCATTCGGGGCCCATGTTTTGAATTTTTATGGGATATTATACATAATTTTTTTCCCCCTGTTATTCCCTATTTATTTATTGAGACATATATTTATATCAATCGCATCTGGAGGAGGTTTTGTCCAACTACTGTTCATCGGAGTTATGGTGGATGACGTGCTGAGGATGTGTTGGAAGATTTTCAAGATTTGGAATTCGGAGGATCAGAATTCGAAGTTCTAATTTCGGAAGATCAAATTCGGAAGATGTTGATATACGTATTATGTAATTATCCGCTTCACATAGTTGCCCCCGTGAGCCTCAGCGCCGTTTTTCGCGTCGCTCGTACTGCGGGTATAAGTGGGCTTAGCTCCTTGGCCAGGTTTTTTTTAGCTCCCCCCTTTGTAAGTCCACAATTTGACCACCAGGCTGTTGGGACATGTCCCTGTCTCTGCTGCTCCCTTGCATTAATTATATTTTCTCTTTCGCCCTTGGTATAGCCTCACGGTGCAACACTGTCATCTGTTTTTCCTCAGTGTATTTCCACCGTGCCGAATTAATCTCTAATTCTCTCAGATTTTTTTATGGGGGGGGCCCGGCATCTGTCTTGTCTCGTCCACTCTCGTCTCCTTGGCCTTATCCCATTCTACATTTGGTAGCCAGGTTCTCGGCACGGTTTAATTACTGTATATAACTTCCGCTGCATGTTCGTCTCACTTTTGATGTTTCAGAAAGATGTCTTCTACCGTGCCATTCCGCAGATGTTTGAGTGATAGAGTTTCCTTAGAAGACAAGACAAGAACCTTCATGAACTGTGTGTGAAGTGCTGTATTTGTTCAAGAAGAGGCCTGGATTAATATCCACTATATAGAGTCAGAATTGGAATCCAGAGTTATTTTGGAACGAATTGGATGTGTATATGAGGAAGACAAGTATGATTTAATGCCCAAGGGCTACACATTCCCATCTCCGTCCATGGCACTATCTCCCTCCGGGTCCGCGACCGGCGAAGACCTCTACCCTATATTCTCCATCCCGACCAATCAGATCTACCTTGATTATAGTTTTCCAGGCGATACTCTACTGTTGTTGCAGGGCTACATAACATTTCTAGGGCAAGTTTCGCCCACCACACTTCTCTTATGAGATAAAGGGCCTATGATTGATGTGAAGCAGTGATTAGTGAATACTTTCGACTGGCTAGTCTATCCACTCATTCCATTCATAGTGAATTGAAGATTAATCAACGGTTTGAGTAGTCCCGACGATGAAACCATGGCTTATTGTAACGGTGGGTACCTGTACGACCGACGGCTTCACGGCTATCTACACTTGAGGTATCCAGCTGCGAATCAATGTATTCAACTTGGATAGCTTGGCCTCGGTTCCGATGATGATTCGCAATACGTGAGCAGCGGTCGTGCTGTCACATATTCTCCGTAGAGTAATAGATAAACTAAGCCGCTATCACAGGCATCCGTGGTGATGCCTCTGATTATAGTCTGAGTTAATCAACCTTGGTAGCAGTCATGAGCCCATCGGCCATTGTTAAGACCTAGTTATGTTGATAGAGAATTGTACAACGGTAGTGGAGTTAGATATTCTTTCATCAACAGCCCGAGTCAGAGCTTTTTCCTCCACGGCTCCGAGGAAAGTTATAGTTGTCGATGCAGAGGTGTTTTAATTCAAGAAGAGAAGATTCTTACTCCGCCTCTTTTGCCCGGATTACAGTTGTTTACCGTCCACTGTCGTCTGCCTAAACGATCGCCGGGCTGTTACCGGTTTTTCTGTTGAAAAAGTGCTTCTAATGTCTACCGTTCTTTCCGTCGAGCTTACAGTCGGGCCGTCACCATTGTTCTCCGTATGTAAACGCTTCTACCTTTCTCGTAGAACCAAACCCTTCTTCCTTCTTTCATCTAGTCAACCATCGGGCCGATTGTCCTAACATCCTTTAAAAAAACCGTTCATTCTCATTCTCCGTCTTCCCTCCATTCTATCAAGCGTCTAGCCGTCTCGTGCGTTCAGCATGTTCTCCTCTCCCTCCTTCACTTCATCTCGTACCGAAAGGTGAAGATTCCTTTGTTCTGTTCTTCTAGAGACGCCGCTCGCCTTCCAAGGTTGTAGTTTAAGTATCAAGTCTTGGAGAGATATTCCCTGTGATAGTACGTTGGCGTTCTCCGTAAAGAGATAGCTCTATCGTTAAGATTTCTTTCTCCACTCCGCTAGAGAGTTTTCCATCATCCATTCGAGTAAGCAAAGAAAAGACAATCATAGATTCTCCCTAGCCATATTTATGAAGTTTTAAGAGGGCTCCTTCGGAGAGGTTTCTTGACGTCGGGGCTCCAAGTTCTATGATCAGAGGGATCTTTCTGGATCAAGACAATAGTGATGCTTTTTCATATCTTTAAACTAAAGATCCAGATCCAATTAATGTTATTAGAAGGCAGTTTCTACTTCGTACGGGAACTTCCTCCTGACAACAATGACATATCTCTTTTAGTGACTCTTTTATAAATTTTTTCAAGTTGAATGATTGTCTATGATTTTTTTCGAAATCAGACGTAAGATGATGAATGATTTCTTTTCAATGTATTGTTAAGAAATCTATAGCATGCGGTAAAGTTATGTCTACCTCCCAGGATTGTAGCGGAAACTTAAAGTTATGTATGACGATATTTTTAGAAGTAACCTATCCGAAGTGGTTTATTTCTCCATGACTACATATTCTTATGATTCCTCACAACTAGATCCTACCTCAGGGACAGCTCCGCTTCCTATTGCAGTTCCAGCTGAGATTTCTGAGACTACTCACCACTATTGGCTATGCTACTCCACTCATTTCCTTTCTAGATTCGAAGTCCTACCAGTTTTAGAGCGCACTGGTAAAGTTTGGTGGTAAAGATTCTGATTTGATAAGAGGATACCAACTGTGAAAGATTCCCATATTGTTGGTGCGCCTTATTTTCCGATGCTGTCGGCTCTTCTTGAAAAGTACCTATTTCCCTATGTTCCCTGTTCCTTGCTCGTCCCGGCTGCTTTTTGGTCATCGAGGTTTTGAAAGTGATTCTAACTATTCTCAAGATACTTTAGTCTACAGTTTTCCTGCTTCACGCTGCTAAACATTTACATGAAACAGTTGGTGAGGCCTTCTTATTCCTTGTGCTGATCTATACAGACTATTGATGAGTCGGAAGTCTATTTGAACAGTTATCAAAAGACTCCCCTTCTCAGATGGATTCCTGAGTCTCCATATATGTGAGAAGATTTCGAGTTCTTCAAATTTCCTTTGGTTCCCACTCTTTGCTTGGATTAGATGAAGTCTGACTTTACGTTAGCCGAGTCAATGCCCATCAGCTGGGGTTTAAGATGGTTTCTTCCTAGGATCATATGGATAGCCCATGGGAAAATTCAAGCAGAGAACCATGCCCATCATCTGTAGTTAAGATGGTTTCCTCTCCGTATAATCTGGGGGGGGGGGGGGGGGACAAAAGTAGATGGAGTAGATTCAATTGAATGAATTGTAAGATGGTAATCTTTCGACATTTGGTACAGATGCCCGTGATGGTTTGAGTACAATCGAGTGTAGCAATTACTGTCCCTAAAATCATCTTATTAGCAGTTTGTTGGAGCCTCTTGTGGAGCTTTCTTAAGAAGCTATTGAGAGATTCATTTTCTATAACAGATCTCATCAAGTCTGTCAGAGCCTTTGCAAAAGTTTGCTCTCGAAGACAGAAGCTGTTAGATGCTTTGAACCTTACAGCCCAAGAGTTCTCTTGAATTCTCCTGATATAAGGATCTCTTTGGAAGGTCAGTGATATAGCTTAGCTTCTTCGTGCAAGAAGAGGATCGTGTCAAGCTGTAGATCATCGTCAAGATAATTTAAAACCACTTGGAGTCGAAGGTTTCTTCAGACTTAAACCTTTTTGATTATGCACCAAAGAAGGGCTTCGGGGGGGGGCAATTACTATATTCCTGCCACAGAGGAAACGAGGTTCTTTTCGGAAGTCGATTTAATGACTATTAAGGCAGCAAATCCAGCTATAGAGGCTCCAGACAGTATAGAACGTTATCCTTCTACTCCAGTATTAGAGGCGTCTGATGTGGCACGAGTAATTGAGGAAGGTTCCTGATTCCTATCTACCTATGACCCCAGTGGGTAAAGCCGTTCTTTTCCCTCCCGCGTAGGCGGTCGATCCCTAATATCATCGTGTTCTCAGTATTTTCTCAGAAGGTTTTACCATTCAAGTTTACACTCTGTCCTGACGATGAAGTCAGATTTTGTTCTACTCCTTTCCAAAGAGAATTCAAAGGCTATTATTCTAGAATGAAGTTGAAGGAGTTATTTAGGAAAAAGGAAAATCTTTTTCCAATTATAAATCTAAGGAAGGTTTTCTACTCTTCCTAGATCCGAAGAACAGGAGAATCTCTAACCATCTTCACTTACACTACACTCCTGTACAGATTTATTCGTCCGTACTTTCAAAATAAAACTCATTCAGCTGTTACCTAGGAGTTTATTAGGGCTGGTTCGGCACAAAGTTAGATTTAAGGAATTCTTACATCCTGTTCCTGTTTTTTCATCATAAACTATGGCTTCGCTTCCATGCGAAACCAGTCTTACCAGTTTTCGAGTTCTGACCCTCTTCCCGAGTCTGAAGCTGGAGGTTCTTGGAGCAATCTTGTTAGATCTGATGAACTTCAAATCTTTTCCAACGAGAGAGAATTGCAGAATTTTTAGATTGCATCTTGCTCATTATGAAGATTAGAAGTCATCTCCAGCTCATCTATGGTTCTGCTCTTAGGATTGATCGGCAAGCTTGGAGACGTTCTAAAAGCTACGCTTCTGGGCAGATTGTGGTCGGAACTTTTCCATCTACAACCTTTCGATTTCTCTAAGATACTGTCCGGACTTACCACTACTCACCAAGTCCTTTGAATACTAATTTTGTGAGTATTCGATGTTTTATCCAACTATAAGGTCTTAGGTGGAAGGTAATTTCAAAAACTTCCACACCAAGTCCTATTACACAGATTCTTCGCAGACAGGTCTGAGAAATCTGCTGAGGTTTCCCACCATTAAGGAGTGTGGTCGCATATTATAAGAAGCTCCACTTATATGTACTAGAGTTGCTACCGCTATGTTACACTTTAAAGGATGCGATTCAAAGAGGACGTTATCTGGGAAACGGTGAAATTCAGATCAGATTATTCCACTGTACTTGCCTATGTTAACCACCAGGGAGGAACAAGAGTATCCTCATGTAGTACTAAAGGATATCCGCCACCTCACTTTGTGCCAGAATCATTTAGTACCCTGAAGGCGGAACATCTCCCTGGAGTTATCAACTATTTCGTAGACAGTTTTTTTTCCAGGGGAAAGTCAGCCCAAATATAGTTTACTCGAATTAACTGTGGAGTGGCATTTCAACAGTCCTATTTACCAGACACGATATTGTTTCTAGATTACACACGCCATAGTCGATCTGTTTGTGCAAGCATGACTATTTCACACTCCCAACATACGAAATTATGGACAATGTGGCTGGCGGTACGAGAAAGCGTTGGGTAGAGACTGCTTTATATAATTGGGTCAATCTGATGCTAATTTTTCTTGGCAAAGCTTAACAATCAAGGTCATGCAGGATGCTGCTTATAGCCCCTTTTTGGTCACGTAAGGTGTTTGGATTTTAAGGCTGGTCAGTTTATTAGAGGATCATCCCAGATAACGTATTCCTGTAAGGCAAACCTCTGTAAATTAGCAAATCGAGTAGATTGACGCTTCTAGGATAAAGTCTCTAGATTTGACTGTGTAGCCTTTCTCAAGCTTGCCTTCTAATGCAAGGATTTTTCTTTAGAAGCTGCCTCCTTGGGCAGCAAATGCTAGAAGGAAGTCAAACCTCCATTATCCTACTATAGTATACTTTGACGCTTCTACGTCTGGTGAAGAAATTCTAAGTTGCTCCACATACAGCTTCTGTTTGGCGACATTGACAAAATCGGACTCGGATCTAGTGTGTACATCTCCATCTGCTCGAACTCATCGTGTACATCACCCCTGGCAAAAAAGAGTATATGAAATGAGGGCGCTATTTATTTGAGAACAGACACAAATAAGATAATCTTATTGTCTATGTTTGATAATACATAACAACCGCCGTACTGTTTTGGGTTCGGCCGTTTTTCAATCAACTTTTTAGGGTCTACAGTCGCCACTTTAATGCAACGTACTCGATTCGATGCAAACGTTTTACGGATCGGCTCTTTATACCTCGGGGCCTACAGTTCTCCAGAGCTTCCTAGCGTTACTGGTGATCCGGAGAATAAACAATCGATGTCCAGTCGGAGCACTTCGCGATTTTTACCTCCTCTCTAACTTCTTAAGAAAATCTATGGAATTCCCAATTTCTGACCAACTTTTTCATCACTTTACCTTAAACCTGGCAGCAAACCAAACATTATCACGCTGGGTCACTTTCTTGATCATCCTCGGACGCTTTTAAGTGAAAGCCTCATCACTGGTCAGTAACAATCGCCATTAACCCGCATGCTTATGAAATTTGAGTTGGCACATATCAGTTTTTCACTTTAGGAGTTAAACATTACTGGCATTATGGAAGCAGCAGATGGAGGACGCTACACAACGTTTCCCAGAATGTTTGTATGCAAGACTTCCTTCTAGTTTTAAAATTGTGACCTAAACCATCCTGGGCAGCAAGCAGCCAGAGTAGAGGTAGGATGCAAGCAATCATTAACCATTATTTCATAAGGTGAGGAATGCCGGTATATTTTTATTGCATTGTTATATGCTTCGACATCGAGGTTCTATTCTTCATGATATATGTATCTGGATGTACATGGGGCCAAAATTATTTCAGCTTCCATAGAAGTCACATGGGCATAAACCCCGTAGCAACTGAGACTACCGCCTCCACTTCCTCCCCTAGTGCCCATTGTGGCAGTCATGCACTAGTTGGATCATTTCGAATGTATGAAATGTTTAAAATAGAATATACTCACCAAGTTGTGGAGATTGTTTCGTTTTATACATGTATACTTCGAATAGACCAACTAGTACCCTCATCCAGGCCCTTCCCGCAATGGAAGCCTTGGGGAAGGTACAAAAATGAGCAAAGATCATGGATGCCAGTGGCTATAGTGATGGGCGTACCGATGCTAGCGTGGGACCGCTACTAGGCATGGTCGCACCGAAATTTTAATGTGGCATAAGGGGTGTCTGATGGCTTTTTTGAGCACAAAAAATGCACTAGTTGGTATCATTCGCAATTATACATGTATAAAAGAGAACAATCTCACACCTTTGGTGAGTAACTTTACAGCATCATGGAGATATATCATTGGTGTTTTCCTGATGTAAAAGGTTGACTACATTGCATTCAATGGCACATCCTGTGTGCCAATGCCATTGGTTGATGTTGACTTTGACTTCAGATCACATGATTGGGTCTATGCAAGTTCCATTCACCACATTCCAACCCAGATTGCCTACACCCACATGCACAACAATTTTGACACCACGAATAAGCTTGTTGGGGAAGATTTGGTTTATACTTTGGTCACTGAAAAACAGTTGAATGCAGAGATTTTACTGTGCTATCTACATTTTAGCAAGTTTATCTTAGAAATGGGCTGAAGTATGCGTCCAATATATATTTTTATACCATCCTGTATGGAAATGACTGTACAGTAAACCACATACATAAAGCTAACTACAGTGTGTGATCAACCATTTCAAGATATTGATCATCCGGTCATCCTGTCTACGGAAGTGATTATCCTTTGATTGTAGTGACTGATCATGTATCATTCAATGGACGGTGTCACCCGCCCTATATAAATTATCTCAGTCACTGTGACTGTGGCTGTCCAATACTCAGCCATCTTCTTGTATGGTTTTGTTGTGGCAAACTATCCTCACTGCCTCACTAACAACTGAAACTTTCATAATTGGTTTCTCTAATCCCACGCCATGCCATGTTTAACCACCATCATGAAAGACCTACATCAACAAATGGCACTCCAATCAAAGAAACGATGCGTCGAGTGGCAACAAGATGTGAACAGGAAAACAAGATCCAAACTTGCAATTTCAATGTTTTCCACAGCAGGGAGCATGATATGGCTGATAGCATGTCATTTGATGATCAAATTGTGGAAGCACGTCCAAGTCTGCACTAAGACTGACCTGACGTGGCGACCTCGTGTGGAAAGCAATGTGATATATTATTCCTTACAGAAACCTGGTTGAGAGATGATGACAATGTTGTCATAGGTGAGCTGACTCCACCAGGGTATTCCTTTATGAATATTGCTCGATCTACTCGTGCTGGCGGGATCGGGGGGTTTTTTTTTTTTTTTTTTTTTTTTTTTTT
>JAMKCH010004530.1:0-34951 GCA_023653785.1 Ophioderma brevispina
CCAATTTCATCAGTAATAACTTGCCAAGAGCAATGCTACTCCTAATATGCAGATTTCCTGCGTTTAAATAGTGCCAAGTCTGCTAAATTTGGCACTTCACCCACAACTTTAAAAAGACACAGGAAATCAAGTTTTCAACATTCTTTTATTAAACTTAATTGTTGTTTTCTTGTTTAACTGATCATATTCATATTTAACTCACAATTAAAGTTAACACTGCTACCGTCTTCAATACGAACCAGAAGTTAATGGCCTTCAAATCTAAACTGTTGAATGTCGTCACGTGTGTGACAGTACTTAGCACATCAATAACTTTTGAAGCAGGAAATATCCTACCATTTATTGTTGTATAACGGAATGTACATATATATTAAACTGGCTTTAACGTCTTTCAGTACTCACATTCTTATATTTTTTTCAGAAAACCTTGGTATTTTTTAATTACAACAATTTTGGTAATTAAAAGTAACAATCAACTTTACTTGGTAATTACAATTATATCCACTAAGTACGGTCAAGTGTGTGCATTTGGATGTTACGTGTGCGACATCTCCATTGACTTATACCACAAATTAATCACCATATGTTTCATACGCCCAAAATCGTTTTAATAAAATCTTGTGTAATTTCCATATTCTCAACTTATTTCAAACACTTTCATTCAATGTCATCAGTAATAACTTGCAAAGAGTATGCTACTCCTAATGCAGATTTCCTGTGTTGAAATAGTGGCAAGTCTGGCCTAAATTTTTGGCAATAACCCCAAACTTTAAAAAGACACATGAAACAGTTTCAACTAGTCTTTATTAAAATTAATTGTTGTTTTCTTGTTAAACTGATCATATTCATCTTTTAACTCACAATAAAGTTACCCTGCTACCTTCGTTCAAATAACCAGAAATTTATGTCCTTCAAATACTAAAAGGGTGAATGTCGGTCACGTGTGTGACAGTAATTAGCACTCAATAACTTTTGAAAGAGAAAGATAAACCATTTATTTGTATAACGTAAGGTACATATCTATTAAACTTGCTTTTAACGTCTTTAAGTACTCACATTCTATTATTTCAGAAAGACATTTGGTATGTTGTCATTACAACAATGTTGTAATTAAAAGTAACAACAAACTTTACTGTAATTAACAGATTATAACACTAAGTACGGTCACGTGTTTGACATTGGAGGTTACGTGTGCGACCCAAAGGGCTCAACTACAAATCCAGGCCCAATCGTATACCATGTAAACCGTGGATCACCTCTGCTATTCTCACTTCTATCTCCCGCAAAAACAAACTTTAATCATAAATTCAGATTATGCCAACGGTTCTACTATGTTACTTTATGTGAATACATTAATCATTACCAATACTCAATTCGTGTTCTAAGAAAAATTATGGGTAAGTTTCCTTGATGATCAAAACAAAATCTTAAACAAACTTGGAAAATTCTAACGATTGCTTGTATGGAATCGTAAAAGCATTTCCCCACTTATTTCAACATAATGGCGATGCAACTCTGACTTTAAAACTATTGCTGTGGTTTTAACAATTTTTTCATTAATATTGGTCCGAGGTTAGCTAATGATAATCCTCATATTAATGTTTTTCATTTAACCATTTTTTTGACACTATCCGTCTCCTCTTAGATTTCCTCTTTCGTTGCTCAACGACCTTGATGATGTGTATTAATATTGTGCTTCTACTAGAGCTGATGCAAAGCCAGATATATGATATAAACCTAATATTGTTTAAAACTGTGAGCCATCAATCGCTTTTCCCTGGTTTCCATTTTTAATTGGTCTAATTGCCTCTGTTATCAGTCCTGATCAACTCAAGATAGCTTACAGTATTCCCCTATTTACAAATCTGGTGATTCTGATTTATGTAATAATTATCGTCCGATTCAGTTCTTCCTTTTTTTTCGAAATTTTTGACGTCTTATTCATAAGAGCCTTTTAATTTTCCACATCATGGTTTACTTCATTCAAGTCAATTTGGGTTTAGAAATAAATATTCTCGTATATGGCGGTCATTTTGAAGGGCCCCCCCCCCTAACATACATGATTGAAACTCACGTTGATAAAGGTAACCACCCAATTGGAATATTCCTGGATCTTTCCAGGCATTTGATACGACAATTAGACATTCGTTTAACTAAATTATACATTATGGTGTCCGTGGATGTGCCTTGGAAATTGTTTTAGGAATTACCTTACTAATAGAAAACAATATGTAATGTTACAATAGTTTAATCTGATGTTGGTACTTTACAATGTGGGTGTCCCAAGGACCGTTTTTGTGGTCCTCTTCTATTTATTATTTTTTTTCATCATCTTTTTTTATTTATGCCGATGACTACCAACGCTATTATGTAAAATCATGATCTTGTTCAACTATTAGTTTCTGTTTGAACAATGATTTATCTACTATATCCCACCTGGTTTAAAGGAAATAAATTATCTCTCAATGTTAACAAAACTAATTATATGATGTTCAGAATCGTCATAGTACTCGCTTATATAATAAATCCCATTATTTTTATTGATGGCATTGACTTTCGAGTATCACAACCAAATTCCTTGATGTTATCGTTGATGAGTCACTAACATGGCGTAATCATAATTTTACGTTCTAATATTGTTTCAAAATATAGTGGCATTTTATTATCCTTAAGCATATACTTCCTTGTCATACTTCTTATTCTCACTTTACAACAACATTGGTTCTCCCTACCTATATTATGTTAATCTATTTGGGCAATCTAATAATTGTAATTTACAATATTTTTAGTAAAACAAAAAGATTGTAAGACGTTGTACCAATCTTCTTGTCGTGCTCACCCCCCTCCTGTATTCTCCTCAGTTAAATACACTTAACATTTAGATTTCATAAATTGCATCAAGTCTTTGTTTATGTATTAACTTTCCTGTTAATAACCTTTCCCCTAATTTTGATGATTTATTGTTAAAAATACTGCTATACATGGTCATGCTCACCCCGATCATCTCATTGTACGACTGCCGCTTATTTGACTTTGCCAATGAATACTACCGTACACAAGGTCCTTACTCTGGAATTCCATTCCTGTCAATACAACACGCTTCTTCATGCAATATTTCAAACGTAATTATAAGAATTATTTATATCTTTATATCAATAATTTATAATGTACGGCTATTTTGTTATATCTGTGTTTGTGTGTGCCAATATCCCAACTATGTCTGTCTCACCTGTCTTGTCGGTCCGCGTCATTCACTTACTGTCCTTTGTCTTCTGTTTGTTTTGCGTCCTTTTTGAGACCCTGTCGTGATTTACCAACCGTGCTGATAGTTTTGGTCTTCCCATCATTTTTAAAATTAATTTTATATTATGTGCAAAATTGCCTTTTGAATTTGGGCTTGAAACGAATTGTCTAAACACGGCAGGGCCTCAATTACATTTCACTCCTTCAATTAAGTAGTCTTTAAGTTAAGTAACTAAATTTATCAGGGCGGCCTGCACTTTTAGCACGAGTCTTTGCCCTATAGCAGGCGTCCTACCATCTTTAATGCTTGTTTTGTTCTCCACTTTGTAAATAATGATTTTGCTGGTGAATTCAAAGAACTGAATTAAAACTGCTTTTGACAGGAAATATGAACATTACTGATACAGTGGTTTTCTAGTAATAAAAACTTTCTTTGTATTTTTGTCACGTGTGGTGACATACCATAAAATTTTCTGTTAATCACTTATCTGTTTCCTAGTAAATTTGTATTTGGTTCAACATATTTGAAATTTGCAGTCCTAGCTTAAAACTTTAAGGCCGTATTTCAACAAAATGAAAGCTTTAATATAAAACTAAAGAGCAAAATGGTGTAATAAATCTCACTTTTTTATCGCAAAATATTAAAGACGTTCATATTATGCAAATGAGGGTGTTTTAGTTGAAATCTTGCTTAAAAATATCAGGCAGGAAACTTGGAAGGACATTAACGTGATAATGTCAAGACATTTGCAATCCCATTAACTTCCTTTTTTTAAATCAAAAGTTTTACTTTTTGAGAATGTCCCTAAACGTGTTATTAAAAACGTCTGAAATGTATGTTCTGTAGGCTGTTAAAGTTCACAACAAAATAATCTACATGTAATTAAAAGTTCAATAACGAAGAGAAGTTGTGGGTTTAAGACGAACTAGTTGTTCGTATTTTGATTTTTAAAATGGTTCACAATGTATGAATATTCAAATACTGCGATGCTTGGAAGCACAAGTGACCAGTCATGCATAATTGCAAACACAGAGAACCAGAACCGTTTCTGCATACACGTAAAACAAATACTGTAAGGAAATCCCTGGCACAGTCCTGCAACAAATTACGCGTAAAAATTACCGTATACTGTAAAATTATTTAATCAAAACCTAACAAAACAAATATCTTGGTGATTATTATGGAGTGTAAATGTGTGGGCAATAAAAAACCCTGACGAACACCCTAACTTTGTAGGCCTATCGACAAATTTTACGGTGCATATACAGTAAAATTTACAGTTTTTGTGTAAGATATATAACATGATACTGTAAAAATATACATTCAATTTGAATGAAAACCTTAAAAGCTGTAATTTTTATGGGTTTTTGTTGCAAGAAATTCTGCCAGGATTTTCCTGTAAAATTTAGAGATTTTTTTGTCCTGTCAATATTAGTACTTAATCGGTATAATTGAAATTCATAATTGTGTATAAGAAGTTGACGCTCTTATTAATAATTCGAATAAAGGCCTCCACTTTTAATGAGTCATTAAGGCCTGGATGTATTGAACATAAGAATTTTACAGTATTTTGCTGTATTTCCATTACAGTCAAATACTGTAGTTTTTACAGTAGTTTACTGGTCAATTGCACTGTAATTTTACAGTGTGCTAGGGACTGACTGTATCCAAAGAACGTATGGGAGAGATTATCTTCCAACGTATAACATTTTGATTTTATTTCATTTCTGACGTTTTGCGTCAGAAGGTAAAGTTATTCTTTTTTTTTTTGGTCAGACACGATTCAACGTAACGTTATTCCTTTGCGCTCATTCATAACTCATATACCCCTGCCCTGTTCGTACTTACACATTGTTCGTTAGCGTCCTACGTTTTTCTTCTGCCTGGTGGGTCTGGCCCTGCATTACCGCACCGTTTTTCCACACAATAAATATAAACTTGTCTTTTCATTCACTGCGCATCGGCTGTAATACCTTGGAAGGATTGTTCGCCCTGGCCATGGGCTCATACTCACCCTTACCGAATATTTCCTCTTAAAATAAAACACAACGTTATACTAAATGATAACGTCCCTTAACACTTATTTGACGAAGGGGTTTCACTCCCGTTAGTGCCCAAGAAAGGGGGGGGGGGCAAGGAAACCACAAAATTTATACCACATTTTTCTAACACCCAGGTGAATTTGAAGTTTCTTAGAAAATATAAGAGGTATAAATTTGGCTATAGTTTTCAATAATATTTAATTGGTTATTCCTAAAGTATATTGAGTTATTTTTGTTCAAAACCTTATATCAGTTGCTGAGGATGGAAAATTGCGAACCCACTTTTTTTCGGAGAGTTACAATTTCAATTGGCTATAGGCCTACTTCAAAGGTTCGGATTTTCATTTTTATTGTGGTATGTGGTTCTTACGTGCCCTTCATTTTACTTGTGTGTTTAGTCTCATGATCAAACTCCCATGGTTAAGTGGTTGTGGGTCCCAGGACCCCCCCCCCCCCCGGAACTAACGGATTTTTTTAAGCTTGGGCACTTAAGTGTTACTCCTTTCAGATGGGGATATTAATGATTAAGCTTAGCATCAGTGCAAAAATTAGGGCTTTCGATTTTTGGGACACCATATATGAGGAAAACTCTTGTTCACCTTCAATAGGAGATACTACATTGACTCTAGCCACTAATAGACCCCAAGTACGAAAAAGATCATATCTCCAAAAAGGTAGTAACCAAAGTTAGTTTTGTTTTCTACTTGCTTCCAAACCATCCCTTTTAAGACGATTCTTGTTTACTCACGCGAATCGGAGCGCATACACAAATCCGATTTTACACATTTCCAACACCTCAACTGGCAGCCCTAGCTGGGTGCATCCTGCTTGATCACCCAAATGTGCAGATTATGTAGCTTTTGAATTATACTTAATCAGGCGTGGTACAGACGTTACAAAAGATTGGGTAGGTTTTGGGCTGGGGCCCCCCAGTAATGGCGGCAAATCAATTCTGACCAACATTTGGCTGGTCGGATTTGTCTATAGCCCCACTAATCAATGGTTTGTGATCAATAGGTTCTATATAGATAGAGAGGCAAACGGTCGTCATCTTTAGAACTTCAATCGGCTCGCATGTTTGTGCCTGACCACAAAGAAAACTAGGTACCAATAATAGAAAGCATGGCTGCCTCCGCTTCTTCCACAACTGTGGGTGCCGCTTTGCATATACACGAATCGGTAGTGATACAAATGATGTTATGTGTTAGAGGTGGCCAGTGTAATCATAGTGCACCTGGATCATTGTCTCAGATACTCTTTTTTCTCATAATGCAATGCGTCCGCTTAGGTGAAAATTTGTATTCATTGAGGCGGTTATTTAAATCAAGACGACTGACGTTCATTTCATTCGTTGTTTGGCCAGGGGTAGGACAAAAGTTAACCACCCAATAGCACCCAACATCCAACAACTGATATTTTGCCGGATTGTTTGTAATCGAATTGACATTATGTGTGTATACAGCACCCAAACTGATAATTTTCCGTGCAATATTCAAAATGTCGCTGGCCCCCACGTACGACTGGGTTTGAATGGCCTTCACCCCCTTGGGTGGCAGCTGCTCACTAACCTTGGCGGGTATTTTCAATACAGGAACGTGTTATGATAAGGATAAAGACCGCGCCCAGTGCATTATTCAAGATAATTGTGCTTCGTGACCGTATGGGTCCGTGCAGGTCAGCCAGAGAGCCGACACTTCGGACAAAACAATGCTTATTTAATTAACAACTTATTACTACAATTAACTACAAATTAAATTCTAAAGTCTGGATGAAACCAATAAAAACTTAAATTAAAAACCCCGCCTATCATTGACACAAGAGGTCGTTATTAACCACCATAGATTTGACAAGTTTGAATGACGGCGATAAATTTCACGCATTGACACGATAGAAATAAAATCTCTCCTGCAAAATGAATCTGATAAGCGTAATTTACTTCAACATGGGTTGTGCATTCAATGGCACTTCCATCGTCTCCAAAAATCCTCTTCCACCAAAGCTTTCAAGTATTTTGTGTGTGTGTGTGTGTGTGCGCGCGAGCGCGCGCGTGTGTGTGTGTGTGTTCTGGTCGGGTTGTCGGTTTTGGTTTTTCTTAAATTTTAACTCGCATGTATTTTTCATTTTTAAATGCTCGATGTGCAATATCCCAGCTGGCTGGTTTTCTAAGTAATTTTTTGAATACTGTATTAGTATTATTTAATATATACTGTTTTTAACGATGTGTGGTTATATTTCTGTATTGTATACTTTTTGTATTATTATGTTTGACCCCTGGTCATCAATTTATACAGGGTTAATATAAAAGTTAATCTGAATTATAGTTTAAATACTTGGCAAATTATTGCTCGAGGAAAGAGGACTCCCCAAAATTGTATGTTTTGGATTACGTGAATGTTTTACTCAAGGATCGATAAGGTTCAAATCAGGTCAACACCAATTAAATTATGTGCCCTCTATATGGCAGACATTTCAATATGATTGAGCATTTTAAAGTGTGACCCCTGTGTCCCTTAAATTGGCCCCTATTCACAAGTGACACCACAATTTGAGAGTACTAACGACCTACATTTATATAGAGGGTCCAACTAACAACCAAAGGTGCCAACCACCCTTTTCTGTAGTTGGGGGTACCGGATGACGTTTGACCTGGTCATGCTCCGCTCTAATTGCGGTTCTTTAGGTCTATCGGCAGCTTGAGCCACTAGCATTAACTGTTACTAATTTTGCAGTGGTGGTGTCATGCATTTTAAGATCCCAATACTTCGTTTAATCGTAAAGGTAAGACCATAATATATCTGACAGTCCTATTTTACTGAATTTATGCATGCCAATCTCATTTTGGAAAGTTGGTTGTAAGAACAGCTGACTGAACTCTATACATGATCGTTCGGGACCAATCATTATACTTTGGAAAGGAGAACTATAATTTACACGTTTGACGATTCCTTCCCTTCCTACGGAATATATTGGAAGATCTGCTGTTATGCCTTTCCAAATGTCTTGCAAGTCATTCCGAAGGTCCACATTCAGTTACAATTATATTTTGCATACATAAAAGTATGAACTATAGCTAGGCCTACACATTCACTATACAACAAAATGTACAAAGCTGTCATTAGTAGGCCTATGCCTCTTTCTTATTCTCAACACCTAGAAATAGAATGTCATGGCATTTAGATGTGAAATCGCCTCAAGTAGTCTCCCTTTCACTGGAATACAGTACTCCTGTACCTGTCCTTTCCTTATAAAAAAAACTGAATAAAAATCACATTTGAGGAAGTATTATTTTTCGTTTGTTATAGCTTCAGTGTTTTGGCGCCATTATGAATTTCTCCAATTTCACTCATGGAAAGAACTTATGCTGGTACCGTTATTGGAAATATTCTATAGTGGACGGTATATAGAAGTAGTCGGATAACTTCTTAAAGTCGAAATGCATTAATTACCAAAAATAAATATGAAATTATTTTATTTTTTTTATTATTTTACCATTTGATTTTTTTTTTACATTTTTGACCCGTTGCACTCATCCTTCAGCAAAGCAACCGCATTTTCGTAATCAGCACAAAAACAGGCTAGAAAGTTGTTTGAAACGCTTCTTTAAAAATGCCTGTACTCCTCAATGAAGCTCTTTTTGAGAATCTTGTCAGTCTATTGTGTAATCTATGCAAATACAGCTTACATTAAACGGTATGTCAGATTTAAAACAACTTTGGCATTAAAGTTTGATGACGATGGCCACTTCTCTCTAAAACCCATTGCAAAAAAAAATTTTTTACGTTTGTAGTGGTGTGGAGCACCTTTTTTAAATGCTATTTTTGGTATGTGCTACAACCACCATCATCCACATCTAGAGATGAACGTTTGGCCCTACAACCAATCATTTTGACCGTATATTTCTGATTTAGCTCTAAATTATTACCCCTTTAGATTTTCTCATAAAAGGCGGGAAATTATTTGGACAAAAAATCACCCCCCTCTGACAAAAGCCAAATAATTTGTTGACTTCTAATGAAGTAAAACAAATAGAAAGTTGGCCCGCCCAATCGGGAAAAATTTTACAAATGAAAAGAAGAATGAAAACAACTTTTGGCGGCTTGCACAAAACAATACACGAGAACATACTTATCTCCATGGAGATATGTCTAGGAGTTTGACAGCATTTCTTGGGATGTGTTGACATGTTGAAAATGACGTTTTTTTCCTGCATTTTTTATGAATTTTGCGACTTCTCGGGCCTTACTACAATGTCTTACTTTTTGGTACCAATGGAATGCGAGGACGTTGGCTATTGACTGGTCTCAAAATGAAATTTTTGGGTGCTTAAAAACGAATTCGCATATGGTGGTTAGCACCCTCCCGTGGCAAACGGTGTTTCATTCAACAGATAAAGGGAGTTTTACCAATTTTAAGCCGCTACCGTGTAGTATCGTGTCATATCCCACGCGCGACAGCATTATTTTAAGTAGAACAACGATGCGCGCCGAGTTTGTTTTAACGCTAAAATGTGCTACACTGGCCAAAGCTACTATAGTTGGGCAAACGTAACTTGGCCCTGTGACCATTTTGAATTACTCCACAAGCAGAACGTCCTCGTTTCCTTTTTCATTGTACTTGATTTTTTTTTCATTATTCGGATACAGAACTTACCTTGTGCCTAGCCACGTGGAATGTTCTCCAAAGCAGAGCTATGGTCACCACTGACCAGATCATTTGCCTTCATCTTTACAACCGTGTTATATTCAAACACTTACATGCATCTTTTTTAATATGATAGGCACAAACACTCTCCTAAAAACAAATATTTTTGGTTTACCATAAATGGCTTCAAGGCTTAAATCAGTCCGTTTAGTTTAATAATGCCATTGTCCATCCAAACTGCCCGCTTTACGCCAGTCAAGCACGAAAAATCTGATTCAAGTTGCCATTAAAGTCACTAAAAGTGCGTTGAGTCTGTTACCGGGAAAAAATGGACCAAAAAAGGAACAGAGTTGAAACAAAAAGATTCTGCATTGAATTAATCGGGCAGTAAGGCCCCGGGTGGGCCACTTGTAATTAAAGTTGGATATGATGCGTTAACACGAAAACGCGTAAAAAGGGTGTCTTTTTTCCAACGGCGATGTACCGCGTACATCGTTTAGGGTGTCACAAACGCAAAATATGGAAAAGGGTAATGTTTTTTATTACCCTGAATTGTCATGTTATATCTCAGTAGCAGGATCACAATCATCCAAAATATTGTATCGAACTTGGGAAGTAAAGCAAAGCCAGATAATACAGGGTATATTGCGATTCAATGCCCTGCGTACTTGTTGAGGGTATCATAAACTAGAAAATAAAATACTTCTTTAGGGTGATGTTTTATCTTGTTTTTTAGTCGCGAAAACACGTGTTTAGGATGCATTTTGAAAGTCCTTGTTCACGCTGCATATCCACCTTTGAACAAGTGCCCCCCGCCCCCGGAAAAGTAGGCCCTGTGCACCAAACGGTTTAGTCGGTGTCACAGAAATATTATCTAAACTGGTACTGCGCGGAGATTAACCTTATCAATCCGTCATAGCGAATGTGGGTAAATGAAACTAATCTCGGAAAGTATCTCCGGAAAACGAAGGGGTTCCATGGAGGTTTTTGCATCAGAGGGTCGTTACTATGTTTTGTTTTGAATATGTATCGTAATTGGGTCTTAACCAAAAGAACCTAGCGAGAAAATTGAAACGTTTTGGCGGCTCTTCGGTGCTTGCAGACTTGCAGACACGGAAAGTGAGCACGCAATCGCTACGTAGCATCCATTTTCCCACAATGGCCTTCGATATTTTTCCAGTCTTGAGAATTTTCAAACACGGTTTTCCATTTTACGCCATTTTTTTTTTCAATTTAGAACAGATATACGTACTTACCGGACCGCCGTACTAGTTGAGAGGTAGCCCCTATCTCGCGATCTTGTGTGCACCAAATTCCGGTACTTTTACCAGACTGGTACTTACCCATATCCTATGTTTCTTTCTCGGTATTGTACGCTTGCATTGGGGCAAGAGCAGAGGGTGTTTTTTGAACAATTCCATGTGCATAGCATTGTGCCTATACCGTACTGTACTAACAACATGTCAGTACTTAAGAGATAAAAAGTTTCCAAAAATTTAAGAAAGACCCACAAGTCCTTCATAATATGCAAAAACAATTCCATAAGTAACTACCGTTGTGAGCTAAAATGAGTGTTAAACTCAGGTTTTATGTGTTAAGAATATAATTTTTATGTGCACATGACCCATGAGGTGAAATTTCCCAAAACTGGTGCATTGTGGGATTGGACCCAAAATACCCTCGGGGCAATATTAACTGGCGAGTAAGTCGCGATTGTTTGTTAAGGCCTTGCTACATGTGCATATTGTTGGATGATTAATATGTGCATTAAAGTTCAGAAATTATCACAATCAACTCCAATTTGCTGCGTTAATGTTTGCATCCCACATCATATTTTAATTTTATCTTTTTTTAAGTTTGGATTTTTTTTTATGGTTTAATTTTTTGTAAGCAAAAAATATAAAACAATCTAAAACATACAAACAAATCCATCCAAGAATTTAAATATGAAAAAGCAATTTAGACCTCAAATATTGTTTGTTTACTACTTGTTAGCTGCTTAAAACAAACAACAAAGTAAATAAAATAAAAAATCTGAACACAGGACTCGAACCCAAAAGAATATGTTTTGATATTTTCTAGTATCACTTTATCTCACGATTCACGCCACACGGTATTGTCTTCTTAGTGGGTTGCTTTATCAGATTATCGTATTTCAACCCAATTCAAATCGGCCTGAAGCAATTTTCAAACATAAATTATCTCCTTTAATTAATATCTTGATATATGCCTCGTCCACAAGTTGCTCCCAATATTATAAAACGAATATGTGGTATAAGTTTCTTCATTGTTAAAAAGAACGTTTTTGAAACGAGAAAAATCGCATACGAATATGATGGAAGTCTTGTTCATAGTTCACGTGTGCTGCATGGATTTCAATGTTACGGAATCATGGATGCTGACACCTGGAAATGACACAACTTTCTTGTTCTTCATTTTGTGGGGGATGGAGGTGTTAAATTATAGCGAGGTAGTCTATTTTCTATTACTTACTTGGGAGGTTACTACTCAAGTTTACTTTTCAAGTCCGCACTTCGATTTAGGACGCTAGTAATTAATTCGTAAGTTGGCGAGTAAGTAAATAAGGCGTTAGGGCACATGTGGTCCAGTGGATCTGACGCCCGACTTATGATCTGAAGGTTACGGTTCGATCCCCGCTGTGGCCAATTGTTGTTTTGCACTGGGGAAGGAACTGCACCTCGTTTGCTTCGTCCACCCAAGCGATAATTGTTTAGCTGTTATTTGAAATATTACATTCTAATAAGCGCTGATAGGATTGTGAGCTTGGCCAACTGGAAACAGTGCTGTGATCTTGATGAAAAGCGATTTATAAAAGCCACGATTATTTTACTTATGGGCCATGGGATCAAAGGAAAAAAATTGTCATTTTGCTTACATCCCATTTTCCCACTATAATAATAATATTATAATTACCATTTACTGGGTATTATGGCAATTGATAAAGGTTGCACCATTTTATGAAAATGAATAAAAATGACATATCAATTTATGTTATGATATATCAGTGATCAAGGGACATACACTATGCTCATTGAATAAGCCAGAGGGCGGATCCCGCTCTGACTGGAGAGGGGTGCCAAGAGAGAGCGTCAAGATTGAGATGGGATAGAATGGGTTGCGTAGCAGATACGCCGCGCGGAGATGGTTCGGAAGGTGTGGCCCCACCCCCCCTGCCCCCCACCCCAAGTCTTTTTTTCCAATGATATTTGAGGGGAAATGTTCATATCACATTAATGTTGACCAAGGTCGGGCCGTTGGTCGCATTTCGTAAATAGACCAAAGATTAAAAACCTTGTCGGTGGCAATTTTCTTGAAAATGTTGGAATGACAAGAATGGCAAGTATTAATTGTAATTCTCCAGACACAATTTATTTTTTGCATATTTTATTTCTGGTAAGCATTTAATGGAAAGTTCCCAGGGATTTGAGCGCATTTTCTACACTGTTGCTCATAAAGTTGGAAATAAATTTTTTTACACTTTTTCATGGATGGAATTCTTGGAGGTGTGGATATCTAGGGTTTATCTCACACCCTACTTGATTGATCAGTCCTCTTCTGACCATTTCACCCTGACATAGTCCAAATTAACCCTTTATACGAAACTGTGTCCTTAGCCTAAAGGAAAAGGGGGTATTTAACATCAGATTACGGATTTTGTGGGTTTTTTTCACATCATCAGATTGAACAGATAACAACATTTTTTGGTAATTTCATGCCTCGAACTGTTTCAATAGCTACTCCTCTAATGTCAATCATCATCCTAATATCGAGTAATGGCCACCCCCACCCTGGCATAAATCATTGCGTCAAGACGTCACGGCAAACTGTCCACAAGGTTGTCAATGGGCAGAGCGTCCCCAAAAACCTTTCAGGCCCACCGGGCAAAACCTGAGCTAACTCCTGTAGAGTTTGAGGAGATTGTCCCTGTCATTGATGGCGTGGCCTAAGGCGTCAGGTATGCTCGATAGGTTTCTATCAGGAGAGGAAGCGGCCATGTGTATCTGCTCCACCCCGTTTGCCTCAAGAAATTGTCGCACTGCAGCGGGCCCTGTGCGCCGTGATGTTGTCGTCTTTCAGCCGACAATTTGTTTGCATAAACCCTTCTTGCATGTGGCGTGGCAAACAGTGGTTTTCCAGAAACTCCAGGTACACACGACGCGTTCCATGTTTTGCCCATCTGGCACCAACAGCGATGTTTTTTTTCCTCCATAATGAAACGCTCATACCCTCATTGAGTCGCTACCATCTTGAGCCGATTGATAAATAGAGTCATCTTTCCGAGGTCTCACCCACGTAATCGACGAACCCTTTTTGTCTTCCATCCTGGCGTTCAAGGATGTACGGCTCTCGCCAATAAACAACATTTCGCCAGTGTCCGAGCTGTCATCTTCAGTGCCCGTGCTCCCTAGCTTAGCGAAGTCGAGCAACTCTGTTGTGAATGTCTAGGCGGGGGGGTGGACTTTGGTCATTCGTCTTACTCTGTAACTATGTTGAAGCAATCCCCGGTTTACAGTTTGGGCTGGAACGCTGATTCCATATTGTCCCTCTCCACAAAAAACGACGAGACTAGCCTCGTTCGCACTTTCGGGCTCTACACGGCACAAATTAAGCATTCGACGATCATGTCGTCTGGTAGTCAATCGCGATCGTCCTGGAGATTTTCATGGACTCAAATGACCCACCTCTAGATGATGTCTGAGGATTTTGGCTTGTTTCTACCCTCCTTCCCGTCGGAGTGCAAGCATTCTTCGACGTATTGACAATGCCGTTTGTTTGTGGGGATTTATGTAATCATTCACCCACTCTAATATGTTTTGAGGCGTTCAAATAGAAATTTTTAAGCTTGGGTCTGAAAAAATAGTCCAACTTATAATGAGCAACAGTGTATATACAGAGCTCTTGGAGAATCAGTGTTTAGAAAAACGCGGTTTGCGGCAATTCCGCATTTCCGCCGCCAAGATATGGGTATTTTCCCCAAAAATTCAAAAAACAAAAAAACACGCGTTTTTTTTTAATTTTACCCCAAAATTGTCCTAGATATCATGGTCCAAGTTTAAAGACTTGACAAAGTGTAAACGAATATTAATTTCAATCATGAAATACAAAACAAAACCTATCCCCCACCCCACCTTTCTCCTTACCCCCCCCCCGGCCCTCTTTAAATTCACAATCATACCAAATTATGCTAAGAAGTCATACTATTAATACCGCAAGCATTGCAATCATATCAATTGCTATCACATTAACCGTAAAAGTTGGGGAATAAAAATAAACTCAAAGTTACTACGGATACATAAAAAACTACGCGGAACGGCGAAATCTAATTTTCTATGTGGCTATTGCCCAGTAATTTTTTTCAAACACCTACTTATCTGTTTGGGTAGATAATGTCTGTTAAAGGCGATTGGTCAGGCTCATTTTGTGTTACCGCCTGATTATTACCCTTAATTGCCCAAGGTGTTTTCACTCCCTTTTGTGCCCAAGGGGGGGTTCCATGGAACCCCCCCCCCCCTAATGAACCACTTTCCACCCGAGGAAAGTTTGGCACGAAATTTATAACCACATGTGAAGGATCATAAACAACCCCAAATCACAATAAAAACTGAATATTTGTTATTTGGGGGTGCAAATTAGGGGCAAAACAGTGTTTTCAAAACACGCGAAAATTGGGCAAAAAGAACGGAATTCCCAAATGAGCCTTGCTCTTAACATCAAACAGTTTGCAAAACTTATTTGTTATGTTGATATCTGTTCTAGAAGATCCAAATTACTTATATTTAACACAAAACCAGCAGTTTTAGGGATCCTTTATGATTTTTACAGGTGTTGCAAAAACACGTCATTTTCCCATAGGTTTGGTACAGTAACGGTTTTGGCAACGTACATGATAACTTTGTTTGGTTTTTTCAATCACATAAAGGGTTAATTATTTTTAAAATGTTACTAATATTGTTTTACTTACATGTATGTGTGAATCTGATATCATCACAAAAAATGCTTTGGTTCTCGGTTTTCTTATTCTTCTTACTTTTAAAAAATATTCTCAACTGACTCCGTTCGTGCCCAAGGGGGGGTTTTCCAGGGCCCCCACTAGTAACTCATTAACGGCTTGGCCGCTTTTAATTATTATTTGTATGAACAGAAGCCATTTAAAGTCAACATTACAAACAATTTTTCCGCAAAATCCCAAGCGTACAGCGGGCCCCAGCGCGAAAACAATTTGGGGTCCCTAAGGAACCCCCCCCCTTGGTGACTTAATGTGTTTTAATCCATAAAGCACTACTCCCTCACATGTATTTGAATGGAACCTTCAAGCACCCTGTAAAGTAAACAAACACGCATGGTAAATAAGTCTGTGCTGTCGTTTTTTTCACACATATTTCAAGCAACAATTATCAACATATGGATTTTTTATTTGTTCAATTTTGTAGCAAGAAAAAAGACAAACGAAGTTTTTAACATTAATTCTAGTTCGGAGAACAGACAGATAACACAAAGTTGGTGTAACGCCTATTTTGTTTGTATGAGAAGTCTATTTTTCTTTATAGTTACGAATCGTCTAAATTCGATGGAGTTGATGAGTCTTGGTGCACGGGCTGGCCATTGCAAGGTAGAGAAAAATTGGTCGAGACGATCTGTCACGATCACGTCATTTCCCAACCCAAGGATCCTCCATTATGGATTGTCCCCCTCTTTCCCCCGATTTACGCATGAGCGTATTTAAATTTTTTCCTGATTATCGCTGTGATCTTGGTAAAAATCAGTATATTCGTAATTTCGTAGTGATTTACAGTCAAGAAATTGGAGGTCTGTCGTGTTCCGACTCACAGAAGCATGGATGAGTCACAGTTAGGATGGATCTGAAACGGAGAACGATTTATGTTTTCTGGGGCGATAAGATCTAAGGCTTTTTTCGGTCAAAATTGTACGCCAACTGAGTGTCATTTTTTTCCGCTCTTTCTTTTCTTATATTGCACTTTTCCTTCCAAAAAAATCCGCGGGGGGGGGGGTGCCAAGGCACCCCCGGCACCCCCCATGGATCCGCGCCTGACTCAAGCAAATCGTGGCGGTATTGATAAGTAAATCCACCTGGTTTCAGCGAACAAAGCACTTCAGATTCCCTTTGTTTTTGGAACTGTAGAGCCATTGTTCTCGACTGCCCATGCACTGAAAAGATGTCATGCGTTATATACCTCTCGTTAATCTCCGCCCATTTTATAGGGTATGACGTTCACATAGATGCTCCAGGTTACGCAAATTAGGTATTGCCAGTGATTCCGTCATGCTCTGAATGATGTTGTTATGTAGCGCAGGACGGAATCAATGCAATACTCATTTGTAACTTGGAACCCTCCGAATTGAAATTTCTACGCATTTTTTTGATGAGCTGGCCTAGTCGCGATTAAAAGAAACTTTGAGGTTCTACTGTGAGTTTAATAATTTGAGACTGTGAATTCATCATTTATTGAAAAAGAAACAAAGTGTAACAAAACTCATGGTGGATATATTGCTTGGTAAGCTGTGACTAAACATCTTTGTGCAGAAACTGAGATCCAGAACTCTTGCTGGACCTCATTTAATATTCTAATTTACCACCATGTATTTGAAAAATACAAAAGAAGTGGGGTCTAGCGACCTAGCTAACAACACGGTAAATTTGAATAGAAATGGGGTTACGTTGCACGTTACTGTAAGTTTAAGTTTTGTTTCTGCACAAAGATGTTAAGTCACAGCAGAGAAGAAATGAAAGACGGAGATGTTTCAACTTTACTTCAAAAGATAAAACTGTTTCATCCGCCTATTTCATCTTAAAGCCTTAAATCCGATTTGATTCGATCAATACTTGCGCTCTTTGCTATAGAACATTACATACAACCTGTAATTAGGCAGTTCAGTTACCTATACGTATCGGTGACCGATCTACTGCAACTGAACGTGTGTGTGGTGCGTGCGTATAGACAAACACATCTACAGAAATCATCAATTTACTTCAAAAACGTGCTAATCCCACTGTCATTCCCACTCAATGTTGTTGCAGCATATCCTTCCCTCACCATTCTAAAACGTCATCGAAAAATAAGATGTAGGGTGGTAGCTATCGCGTGAGAATACCTAGATAAGTCATCTCACAAAATTAGCAAGTTTTCGAGCGCCTTTCACGCCCCATTGGAAACGCATGAAACCTAGCAGACCCCGCCGCTTGGCACCACTTTTATGAGTTAGCATTTAAGTTGACTAGCGGTGACTGACGAAATGTGTAAAACGGAGCGGTTACAGTCTTTAGAGTGTGAATTTTTGGAAATTTCTGATACAAGCACAGCTTTGGGTGTTTGTTGATTGTGAATCAGATGTGTTGTTTGCCCTGATATATGATTTTTTGGACAGTAATTCGCTTTTTTGTTTCTCCACACACGAAAATATTCCAGAAAATCACAAGATATGCTTAGAATTACCTATTGAATCAACGAATTATGTTTTTGTTTTTAACAAAGAACATTTGGATCATAACAGCGCCCCGAAAAGAATACTAATATGAGTATGAGCTTAGAAGTTCCACCAAGAACCAGCTTGCACACCAAACTTGATGCTTGAAATGGCAACACTATTGCGGCATGTGCATATGACATTAAATTATCCGATCGTGCCGTTATTGTGGGGACGAAAGGCCGCTTTCGTAGCGAGGTATGGTCTTCGATGTAGGATGAAGCAATTTTCAAACCAATGCTGCCATTTCCATTATAAATCTGAAAAATCTGCCGAAATTTACACTTGTTTGATTAGACCTTCGTGTCTGTTCTGTCCTTATAGCAGTCCCCTCAATTGTTCTTGAATGATAATGCTTTTAATTTACATAGGGGACGGTGGCATTCATTATTTACAACCAGAGAAATGGATAATTTAAACTTTTTTTTTTTTCGGCGAGAAAGGGTCGCATTCCTCCTCGCTTCGTTAAAAAAAATGACAGTTGAAAGCTCTCATTGTTCCCTCCTCGCTTCTTTGATGAAAAATTTCATGTTCACCCCTCTCCTACAAATTTCTTCGCATTCCTCTCATTCCCCTCCATTCCCTCCCCCTGGCGTAAATGACCCTGCCTTATAATTTTCACGGGGGGGGGAGGTGGCACTCCAACATGAAAATTCATAGGGGTGTAAAGGCTAGCGGATTCTCAAACCCCGAGGCTTTCGTAAACATGCAAAATATAGGTCTTTGGGTGAGAGACAGCCAATTGCCCATAAATAGGTGTTAGCCAAATTTGCCCATAAATATGTGTTCTGTGGACAAAAAATAAATGCTAAATTATCAAAAAAATCGGAAGTTTCAAAACGTAGATTCTTTGGTATCAATTTTCAAATTCTCCACACAATAGGGGCCTTTGGGGTGAGAGGGGCAAACCTTTAAAAATATGGCATCTTTGGGGGCACAATGATGCTGAAAATGGGGGTCTAAAACAGCCTTAGATAACATTTTGCCGCTTTTTAAAAAACAGTTTAAATGGTCATGAAATAAATTTCAACTCATTATGTACAAAGTTGCGTTTGTTCAGGTTGGAAGCAGAACGCATGAAAAATGACAGATTGATAAGCTTGTAAATGCCTACAACATGCAAAATTCAATAAAAACTCAAATATGCTCCTTTATGCAACAATATGCAAATTAAGGCCTTTAACATTTTCATACAACTCACCCGCTTCATGTGTGTTTTTGGTAAGGTTTTTTGAAAGGGGAACCAATAAAAAAAAATTCAGACTGATAGCTTGTAACGTCTCACAAAATGCAAGAAATAACAAAACGCTAAATTTTTTGGCACATTTGTTAAAATAATTATGTTTTTTATAATTAGGCCAATTTAAGAGCATTAATTAGGCTCATTTGGTTCTATATGTTTTGTTTATGCTCATAGAAAAATTCATGCAAATTTTTAGATTGTTTGCAATGGTGATTTTAAAAAAATTGCAAATTTTTGCTCATTTTTTATTGTAAAAATTGTTAATTAGGGTAAAGTAAGGTTATCGAATAGACTCTGTTGCTGCCAAATTCCTGTATACAGTGTATAAGAGAAAATCCTGCAAGGTTCAGAAGATAGTTGTTTAAGTTTTTTCCTTAAAGTACATCTTTATAAAAATGGTTATTTTCCTTTTCAGGAACAAACACAAAATATAAACATTTTTCCTCAAAAAAATTATTCAATTTGTTGGTAAAGGAGCAGATAATACTTGTAATGTCTGTAATCTGTAGGTAACCTATATCAGGAACCTAACCTAAAAAGAAAATCAAGTGTATACCTTTTATCGTTTAGATTCTGTACATATTTTTGTGTTGAAACAGGACACAACCATGGTGCCATGGCAAAAATAAAAGAAAATAAAGACTTGACCATTGACACTTGGTCTCCAAATAACTGTTATGTACGAGTCAAAAATTTGAAATAAGTTTTGCAACGGAATGTCCGTTTCAAAAATTCCAAGTGTTTCTGAGTTGCTGAAGAGTCCCTCTTTCACATACAATACTTTTAACCCATCGGATGAATGCAAACACTTAGTTCACCTGAACTGCCTACTGTAATTAAATCCCAGAACTATTCAAATTACCCAGTTGTCAACGGTCCATTACTCAATGCATTACAACACAAATTGGTCTTGACCATACAGCAAAACATACTCCTTCTTCTTCATCACTTACCAGACAATTTTGAACACCAAATTTTCAAAGCTTTTGGCTCTTTGACACTGTCTGACACAAACAATATGTTGAAGTTCTCAAATGCATTTCTAATCATTCATCATTCGATTTCAACAGAACTAACCCGATATGTTAAAATTTAGGCTAAAGTAACCTCCTTTTATTGATCCTCAACACATTATTAAATCAGGGCTAATTTTGCTGTTTGTCTTTTGTGTTAAAAAGTCCCTCTTTCCTCATATGTCGCCCAATGAATAAATAAATATTATCGATCAGAACACACGTGGATTTCATTTACAGCCGAGAATTTTAGCTTGATATTAATAAACTGTTTAGTATAGCAGTGTGTTCAATTCCTGTTCCTGAAAACTTTGCCTGACTGGCCAAAGTTGATCGGATGAACAGATTAAACTTCAAGGTGCATCGAGACGGCCCTTCTAAGTTACTCAAAACAATGAGCTGGTGAAATGAGAAGTAAATCCCTGGGGTACATCGGATTTTCAAAATCAGCCTCTCCTCCTTTCTCATCTTCTCTGGTCACAGTCTGCCAAAACAACTTTCCTTTCATGATTTAATTGTTCATCTTTGTTTCCTTTTTCGGAAAAATGATGAAATTAGGTAAAAGTTATTGAACGCACCGAAGAAGCCTAAGGTTTATTTATTCGTGAAAGAGGACAAGTATCGTTTGCTTTGCGTCATGAAAAAATAGCTCAAAAAATTTTACAATCGGATGATGAGCACCTGAAAATCTGTTTCACCAGGGTGAAACCATTCAAAACAGTCGGTTCGTCCTTGGCGGGCGCTGAATTTTGATATTGCCTGCACGGAAGAATTATTCGTTTGGGTGCTTGTAATACCCACCTCATTTCATTCCGATCCAAACCATCCGCCAAATATCAGTTTTTTGGATGTTTGGGTGCTATTGGTGGTTAAATTTTTGTCCTACCCATGGCCACACAACGAATGAATGACACATCAGTCGTTCTTGATTTAAATAACCGCCTCAATGAATACATCTTTTTCATCCTAAGCGCGCATTGCATTATGAGAAAAGAGTATCTGAGGCACAATGATCCAGGTACACTGTTATTATACCTGGCCACCTCTAACACCTACATTAATTTGTATCACTACCGATTAGTGTATTGCAAAGCGGCACCCACAGTGTGGAAGAAGCGGAGGCATCCATTGCTTTTCTATTGTTGGTACTTCTATGTTTTCTATTGTGGTCGGCAAAACATGCTAGACGGTGGTACTTTCTAAAGATTACGTAACGTTTTGGCCTCTCTATCTATATAGAACCGCTTTGGTTGCAACTGTGTGGGTAATAACATTGGCTCTGTACTTCCGATCAAAACGTGCTTTATCCTCTGCATACCAAGACCGAGCCGGATTTACAATGATATCAACAATGCTATTATTTGCGCTCGAGTCAATGCATCATGAAATGTACATCTACTTGTCACTGCTATTTAGGAAAAGAAATTGTGATGACATTTCAAATGTGCAAACTTTTGCACTTGACATAAACCCTTTAGTCATTTGAAAGGTCTAATTGACAATAATAACTGCGCGAAATCAGTTACTAACTTTCGCCGATATGCGTAAAACCAATGCAAGCAACTTTCTCTCTTTGATCCCAATGAGTATTATTAATAACTAGCGAGGTAGACTTACTAGACTATTCAGTTACCCCAATTGGCTGCACGTGTATCGCAACTCATAAAGCGTGAAGGCATTTTTCAAAGGGTCATAACGTATGGCCGCAAGGCGTTGTGAAGGTTTTGCAACGCGTTGTGAGGATTTTGCCAACGCGTGGTTGAAGGTTTGCACGCGTTGTGAAGGGTCGCAACACGTTGTTAGATTTTTTTGAAATATGTGACAGAAATTCATCATTCTGATTGTCGCAACGCTTTGCATCCCCAACGCAATACGTTTATGCCCTAATGTCCTTGTGACTCTTCGCCAACGCGTTTTGTAACTTGCAACACTGTTAAGATTTCCCCAACGCATTGCTAGATACTTTCAACGCGTTTGTGGTCGATTTTCTTATATGCACAGCATTCATCATTCTAATTGGCCGACAAACGCAACGCGTTTGTTGAAAATTTCGGCAAAGCTTTGTGCAATTTCACAACGCGTTGCAGCAATAAGTTTATGGCAAACCACAAGTGTCATAAAGTATTGCCGCAACGCGCATTGTGAAAAAGTCACCACGCGGTGCAAGTCCACCACGCGTTGCGATCATTTTGGCACGCGTTGCCGGTTTCTGTCGGCCAATCGAAATCATAAATTTCTGATGACATATTTAAAAAAAAATAGACCCACAATGCTTTGCAAAGTATCTGGCAAAAACGCGTTGTGAGCTTCACCACGCGTTGAGGAGGATTCCACAACGCGTGGAGGCCCACCAAGCCATAAGGTTCATAAACATTGCTTGCAGCGTTGTGAGAAAGTCACAACGTGTTGCGACAATTCCACAACGTGTGTGGTGTCGACCAATCAGAAATGATGAATTCTATACCAATGAAGATGAGAAAGAAGGAGATAGCTCGATTTTGCAATCCGTTTACCAGGATTGCTCTCCATTCATTAGCTTAATTGTAAGGAAACTTCAAGGGCCACTCGATTGGACCTTTGAAGTAATGTGTTCAAACGCCTCAAGCTTGGCCCGTTCGGGAGGTTTTCCCACAGGAAGTAATTGATTTCACGCTCCCACTAAAACGCTTATTACTTTCCAGCTTTAAAACATCTCTGCTGGTAAGGATCTCCGCGTTTGTTCTGACTGCTTGTTATTTATTTTAATGTGGCCAAAAATAAGTGAGGAAATCAGTGGTTTTTTAACGAAAGAAACGGCAAAAATCGACCTTTTTCGGTAAGTAAAATTGATTCATAAGGTTTTGGGGGTAAAAAAGATGTTATATTTAGCCCTAATTACCACATCCGTTTATTTCATGAGAAAATATGATATGATGAAATGATTAGATAAATGCTTTTCCAATACATCTCAACCATACGTTTTGTGTCAGAAAGTGTCCAAAGTGCCAAAATTACTTGGAAATTTTGGGTAAAAGCGTGTTTATAACTGATGAGGCGAGTACGGTTTCGCTGTATGGTCACAACCATAGTGTATCGACCCTGTGCAAAATCAATTGAAAACTGGGTAATTGGAATGTTTCAGGGATTAGGACAGGTGTATGTAATGTTCTACAGCAAGTAGTGCAAGTCAGTTGTCAATCGATGGATTTAAGCGATTGAGATGAATAGGCGGTTGAACAGTTAATCTTTCGAAGTAGCAGCGAACCCACCTCCTTCTTTCTTCTCTTCTCTCCTGCTATGACCATTATTTAAAAAAAAAACAATAAACTTCACAACGCGTTACGACCCTTTTCACAAACGCTTTGCAAACTTCACAACGCGTTGCGGTAATCCTTGTGACCCTTATGGCCTTCACAACGCGTGTGCAGTGCTTGCAACGCGTACTGTGTGATGCCACAAAACGCGTTGCTAGATACTTTGAACGCATTGTTGGTTAAATAAGTCACAGAAATCATTTTATTTTGATGCCCCCCGGACACCCCGCAACGGGTTGCCGCGAAATGTCGTAACGCGTTTGCGTACTTTTCACAACGCGTTGCGGCAATACGTTTATTACCCTTATGGTTGTGAACCTGAACACGTTGTAAAGCTCGACAACGCGTTGGAGTTTCCACAACGCGTTGCTAGATACTTTGCAACTCGTTGTTGGTCTATTTTTTAAAAATACGCAAAAAATTGATCCATTATTAATGGGCCGACACCGCAACACGATGTGAATTCGGCAAAACGTGTTGCTACTTTCTCGCCACGCAACGCGTGTGGCAATACGTTATGGCCGTTATGGCTAGCGATACACGTGGGCCTTAGGTCCATGAAGACAGAGAAGGCTTCACACGAGATTAGTGGGGTCTTAGCTAATAGATAGTGATTATCTTTGGTAAGTAAGGTTTAACGATTGATTTGGCTTCAAAGGCATTTTAGAAGGTTTTTGCCCACATTTCCCTCTGGAAAAATATCGGCAATTTCCACAAGGAGGGTGGTAAAGTTTCACAGGGGTTAATTTTAAATAATGGTCAATAACGTTAGTAGAGCTCAAATTGTTCGTGTGGTAACAAAGGAGTAAAAAGTATATGATGACCTGTCTGTAAAATTGCATCGTTATAACTAAATAAATAAAAAATAAATGTAATTTAATAAATAAATACAAAATAATAAATGAAAAAAAATAAAAATATAATTTAAAAATAAAAAAAATAAAAAATAAAAGTCAAATCAAAGTAAAAAATTAAAAATCTAAAAGAATAACTCGTTATCGTGTTGAACTTAGGCTCGTTTGCAAACTCGCCTCTTCTTGCAAACTCGGCTCGTGTTGTAACTCGCCGGATTGCAAACTCGCAGTGGTTTTACAAACTCGCCGCGGTCGTGTCAAACTCGACGAGGTCGTGTAAATCAACGTTTTAGGTACGCTCTAGCGTGCCATACTTCCAGGGTTCGAGCAGATACACAACGGGTGCCAAACTGGTCATGGGCATTGCCCGAGGTCTCTATCTGGTTCCTTCGAACATGGATCTACACAGCCGCAGTATTAAAGGGGGACACACTGGTTATAAAAAGGGAATATTCAGACATAATGAAATGGACCTTATTGAAATCACTTACACAATTTTAAAACAATTTTTGGTGTGATCTTTGTAAAAAAAAGGGAAGTAACTAATATTTTTCCCTTGTAAGCTTCACTTCTCGCCAAGGGATGCTGACATTACTGCAGCAGTTTATCAAATTCGAAACGCATGCATTCATCAGCTCACAGACCATTGAATTTGTATAGGGTATCTATCTGGCTAATCCGCCTTGTCAGATCAATATCTTGCTACGAGCCCAGTACAATGTCTGGGGGGTGGGAATCCCAGTATGAATACTTTTGAATGTGTCACAAAAAATGCTGGATACCATAAATATGGGAGGATGTCACACCTTGATTTTCCGTGGGGAAGTGTCACGAACTGCCACAACTCTTGCTGTTTTTAAGTTTTTACAGAAGGAAACATCCATTTTTTGCCTTCAAATTATGGAAGTGATTTCAGTAAGGGTCAATTATTATGTTGAAGCTTTTATGTCAGTGTCCCGAATATAACGAATAGAACCAAGTATATATCGCCAAGAGCGAGACGCAGTGTCGGGTCTTAATGAAGAAGAAAACTAAGAAACGCTCGTTGCATCTGTAGACTAGACGAGATGCTCAAAAAGATGCTTAATTAAGGACACATCATCAGCAGTTTTTGAGTAGAAGCGTTTCAAACAACTTTCGAGCTGTTTTTTTTGGGTTGTGATTACGAAAATGTCGTTTGCTTTGCTGTTTTGAGTGCAATGGCGGTCAAATTTAAAAAAAATTAAAAATGGCCGCCAAGCAACTAATTTCACATATTGATTTTTTAATAATGCATATCTACTTTTAAAAGTATCCGACTTACATCTATATACCGTCCCTTGAAGCTGAGCATATTTTCAAATTAACGTACCAGCATAAGATCTTTCCCCATGAGCCGAAATTGAGGGAAAGAAAAAAAAATCAAAAAATGGCCGCCTAAAGCATATCTTCCAATATATTCGTAGGAAGGAAGGGAACCGTCAACCGTCAGACGAGTGGTAAATGATAGTATCCTTTCCCATTATTAATGATCCCGAACGATCATGTAGAGTTCAAGTCAGTTGGTCTTAAAAACACCTTTTCCAAATATGAGATTGGCATGCCTAATTCATAAAACTACGACGTCAGATATATTTATGGTCTTACCTTTCCTATTAAATGAACTATTGAGATCTTAAAATGCTGACACCACCACTGCCAACATAGTAATGGTTAATCTATTGGCTCGAAGATGTTGTAGACATATAAGATTGCAATTAGAGTAGCAGCATGACCCAGGTCAACGTCATCGTTTTACCGCCCACTACAGAAAAGGTTTGATCACTTGTAGTAGTATATCTATATCAATGTTAGGTAGTTAGTACTCTCAAATGTGGTGTCACTTTTTCAATCGGCGCCAATTTAAGGGTTCACAGGGGGTCAGAACTGTTGATTGGAAATGTTATGCCATATGGTCCCCGTCTAGTAATAAGATTCCAAAAATGTAGATTTGTACCATCTATGACCATTGGTTTTGGAGTTCAGTTAGTTAGCGTAAGGGTAGAAACGGCTACAATGGTAAAAATAAAAGTCAATTTTCTTTTTACAGGGCTCAAATAAGAAGTTGCTCTAATTTTGTAATAAAATAAAAGAAGTTGTTCATCTGTTAATGTGTCAAAATAAGAATAGTTTGTCTATCTGACTGCATAGTTATCATTTTATGCGACAAAAATAGGTTAATAGGGCAAAATAATTCAATTGGTGTTGATAATCTTTGACCTTTATCTCCGTAAGTAAAATTTAACATAATCAAAAAATAATTTTGGGAGTCCTCTTTCCTCGGGCAATACTTGACAGGTATTTAATCAAACTAATCAGATTTTAACGGGCTACGGGCCCGATCGCTAATAGCTCGTCCCCAGGGACCCTAAATTTGACCGGGAAGTGGTCCAAATTTGGTTATGGGAGAAAGTTAAGTTTTTCTCATTTACCATGGTACATCTTTGGGATAAAGAGTGTTTAGTTTGGAAGTTAGGAGCAAAATTATGCCCCATTTTGGTCGACCAATATAATTTTACACAGCACTTATGGGGCTTACCAAAATCAAGTTTGAGGTCTCCCATCAAAAACGGATAAATAATTTACAGATGAGGTTTTGGGGTGAAGTCCATTCTATAAAGTGAAAACTTCATCTACTTAAATCGGGCCATCCCCCCTTTAACTTTTAATTGTTGGACCCATGTACAAATTGAGATTGACCTTTTTTACCGTTGGAATGCCATTAATTTGAATATAAAAATGGATATCTGGAATGTCAGAAAAAACAATGATGTATTATGGAAAAGAATCGTAGGGCATGTTGATGTCCTTGGGAGAATTGCATTACTTTCTTGAACTAAATTGAAAACTGAAGACTGTGGTTAGACATTATCCAGTGCTCAATACTATTTTTTGATCAGTGTCTAATTAAAATCATGGTATTTTCTGCAAAATAAGTGAAAAAATAATATATCCAACAATTGCTTTTCTATGGGGTAATGATAATATAAGACGCAATAGCAGAGTTCTATTTGTTAGAATGAATACAAGCTGGAATGATTTATTTGAATACATTCGCATTTGGAACACAGATTCCCAATGTAGGCGAATGCCAACGTGAATATAGTAAAAGTATGTATGACTGTTTAACTTACAACAAATTGATTTAAATAAGTCATGCAATGAATTTCACCCGTCGAAAAGAAAGAATACGGAATCGAGACCTGAGTTGCTTTGGAAAAAAGTATAACTCATATTTTATGTTAAGTTTGAGAAAGCGAGGTTTCTTGGGCTCATTCGAAAGACATCTATAGATTGATGAATCTAACAAACAAAAGCCTTTCTGTATAGTTACTGAGAAGATTCAATTTATGTGGAGGAAATAAATTGTGGATAACTTCTTATGTTAAAACAGAGAGATAGAGTTTCAAAACAAGATAAAACTGATTACAATTGATTCGTGCATAGTAATATCTTTACCTGTAAGAGTAATCTGACGAAAATGAAACTTTCTGGAACAGATTGATGTAATCTTTTGTAAATGTACTGAAGGATTTGACCATTTTGTCTTGGGTCTAAAAATATATTCTTTTGTCGAAATCAGTTTAAGGATTGTTTATATTCCTGATGAATGAACTCTTCCTGAAGTAAGTTGAAAAGAATGGTTGGATATCGAAGAAAACGAACGCGATTTAATAAACGTTTAAAATTTTTTGCCATCAATCACTTTTTCCTGTTTTTTACTTGTTTCAATTAGAGGTTCAAAAATTAGTCCAACTGCAACGAAAACAAGGAAACGATTACTTACAATCCTGACAATTTGTTGTAACGTACTACAAAATTACTTGCAATGTTGAATAAATACTCATGCATAGTGTTGATTTGGTGAATTGTTAAGGAAATATGAATGAACACATAATGCAGACGTTATCTCTTTGAGGTGTTACGAGACGTACTCAAGGTCCAGAAAAGTATCCTCCCGTGGTCATAAAACAATCCATTCCAATGACATGATTTGTAAGACGATTGACTTTACCAAGAATGTAAATCAAACCACTTATTTAATACATAAATTAAAATACATAATATACCCATTAACAATGATCAAAATTATTATATATATATTTCTTACCTACTAAAAATCAAATTAAAACACATCAATCCCATAAGTTCACAGTTCCGTTGGGTGCGCACCAGTCTCTGTAAAATCAGGTCCACATAAACTGGGCGACACAATTTTCTTGCTGGTACATGTCAAACAACCAGTTTCGTTTTCGCGAAATCGCAAGTCCCTTTTGGTCTAGACCGGCCGAGTAATTTAAATAAACTCGTAGACTTGGAGAAACACTGGGAGTATAACTGCATACAGCTTGATGGTATAACATTTGTCCATACAGGTACTCAGTGCATTAAAGGTGAACTCTGTTAGAGGGCAGTACTGGGTATACAAAGATGACACATTCCATGCTGGTATTCTAGATGTTAAAACCTTATTTTCCAAAGGCAAACAAACCACCAATTTTTGGAGCATCTCTGACAATTCTAGCAACTAGTTTCGCAAATAACTATTTTCTGATGTTACATAAAGAAAATGCATTTACCCGCATCAGAAGAATATGGTCGCTTTTGCTCGCCATGCTTTTCCCTGGCTTTTATTTTATTCCTCTTTTCAAATGCTCACTCACCCGGCGCTTCTGTTCTTTGTTATGCATAGTGTTGATGGTAAACCAATCTTCGCATCTTGCAACCAATCGGGTTTCCTCTTGAGCCGGGCTTTGTATCTCTCATCTTACAATCGTCATAGGCTTTCCTGTACGTAGATGTAGAGGTGTTGTTGATATTGCAAAATTCTTCCCACCCACCACACCCCCCAGTGTTTGATGTGTCTCATAATGTTTTGTTTGGCGAATGTGTTACCATTTTACTCCAATTATACTCATTCATGATTTTGACAGCCATAATGAAGGCCTGATTTAATTTTATGTTTAATGCATGAATTAGCCAATCTAATGTGCTAATAGTTAATTATGCAGCTGCTGTTATCTTATGTTTTCAATTTTCCAGTGTGGTTTACTTATTTCAAATTATATAATTGTCTATTGTATTTGCCTTTATACATTTACAGGTAGATTTTGTCATATATTCTATGTAATGACAGGCAGGAATGTAAGAACATGCAATTGTATGTGTGTGTTGACTTACAGGTTATTTGTAAGGAGATGGTTAAGATAATTCACTATCGACAAAGAACAAGCTTATGTAGTCATTAGTTGTGATGATTTGCAGATAGTTCATTTGCAGAGATGACCGGAGAAAAATATTTTCCTGGTTTCTGTATTTTGGGTTTTGGCCTATCCCGACTTTGTTTAGGTAAAGGTAGCTGTGGAGGAAATCTTTTTCTCTGCCATTTCAAAACTTCGGAAATAACCAGGGATTTTAGAAATTTGCCAGTTCTTCTCCTAACCTGTCATTACCTTTGACCAATTGGTATTAATGCAAATAAATGTTGCTACGCTTTGACATGGGCACTAAATGGCACGATTTGTCTATTCTCATATTTTTCTGTCAGGGTAAATGTATAAAATAACATAACATTTTAATAAAATCAAATGTTATGCAAAGTTCTCCACCTTCTGTTTTGAGAGGTCTACACTCGTTGAAATCTCTGTCACTGGCAAGGAAAATGACTTGCAACAGCATTTGTCCTTAGTAAATTCCCCATGGATGCAACAAACATGCTAAGACAAATGACATTTTCACAATCTTTTAAGTTATTCGCTTGAAACAATGTTAAAGGAAGTCCACATCCTGTGCTCGAATTGTTTTGACATAGCAATTAAACAAAGTCTGATGTTCATCCAACCCCCCGGTTGCAATCTTGCTTCCTATAGGTAAACAAGAACCCTGTAACAGTTCTTGAAGATGATTAAGATATCGGTGGCCCAATTGTCCCTCCGATTGCGAAACGATCTGACATGTTTGTCTCAGGAAGTTCTCACACACTACTCCCATTTAGAACTAGGTCATAAGATAAGTCATGCTTATTGCACAACACATTGCAAGTTTCATTTTTAATATTTTCCATTCCACTCACAAGTTATATGATAAAGTAACATGATTTTAATGAATAAAGCGACCAGAACAATAATATAATATTCAGGAGTATGTCACAGGGGTAAATAGTTTTTTAGAGTGTAGGAGGGATGGAGTTCGGGGACTATGCAAAGAGGGGCGGAACTGAGGGGGGAGTTAGAGGAGAGGGGATCCGCGGGCGACCGGGGGTGGAAAGGAGGGGGGAGGCAAACTCCCCCTCGGCCTCGTTTTTCCCGGGGCTGGTGTCAGTCCTTCGCCGCTCTCGTCTTCCTTTGCTTCTTCCCCCGGTTCCCCCTCCTGTCTCTGGTCGTCTTACTTTCTCCTGCCCTTAGCGGACCGCCGCTCTCCTTTTTTGGCCTTTCTGTTGCTTCCGTCTTCTTTTCTCCCCCGTCCCTTCGCCCGGCTCCTCGCCTTCCGAAGAGGGCCACAGAGGGGCCGTCACTCACGTATGGAATAACGGGAATTCCGGAAGATTTGGAGAGATGGGATGGGGCGTTGGAAGGAAGGGGAAGGCCCTGGGAAAGAAAGAGAAAGAGGAAGTTCATATAGGCAACCAGATCCAGACATTCTAGTCTAAATTTTACTTTGCTACACAGTACGAGAAATGGCATGTGTAGTAAAGAACCTTGTCTTGTGCCTATTCATTATTCCGAAGGTCATTCATTCCGAAAATAACACGAGGGTCATTATTCGAAAGCTTATTTTTTTCCGCAGGGTTCATTATAATTCCGAAAATAACATAAGTACCATTACTCCGAAAATAACTAAGGGCTCATTATTCCGAAAATAATATAAGGGTCGTTATTTTTTCCGAAAATGAACTAAGGGTCATCACTCCGAAATAACATACGGTCGTTTTTTTTTCCGAGGGTCTTGACTGACTCCGAAAAAATAACTAAAGGTCGTTACTATACTCTACTCCGAAATAACATAAGGGTCATAGACTCCCGAAAATAACACGACGGTCGTTTTTCCGAAGGGTCGTTATTCCGGAAAATTAACATGAGTGGTCATCACTCGAAAATAGCATTGACGGTCGTTTTCGAAGGGTCGTTACTCCGAAATAGCATAAGGGTCATTACTCCTGTTAATCACTTTACTAAATCTTTACTAAAAGAGGGAATGTAAGATGTAATAGTGTCGAATGAACTCATCATAGTTTATGCAAAGTCTTATAGGTCAAAATAGCAGTCGAAGGGTTGAAAATAATTGAGCCACGGTTAGGGAACGGCGTTGTCGTTAGATTGAGGTAAGTTGCCATAGAGCAATAAAAATAACTGTAAATTGATTACAACAATCCTCATTTTTTCTGTCAAAAATCCTTTAGTAGCCACCATTTAAGTTTATTCTTAAAATTACCAAGCTGTTTCGGGTGGCGAACAATATTGCACGGCAATTTCATAAGGATGCTATAAATAGTGATGGAAAATAACTCAGGTGAATTGTAGAGAATTGCGCCTAATTTATTAAGTATTTATGACAAGGGATCAACCCCAAACCATTTTTTGCTTAATATTAAGCAGATCTTTATAATTTAAGCACGATTACAACTCATGACTGATTAATAAACAGAGATATAAGTTTGGTTACCATAAGCTTGCTGTTGGTAATAAATACGCCGTACCGCATTTTTGTAACAGGTGAATCAATCAGATTGACTTTTTTAGAAAAAATAGTTATAAGAATGTGGCGTATAAACAAATGACGGATTGCGTGCTAGTCATTTCAATTGCTATTCCGGGGTCAAATGGCCCACAAAAATCATAATAAATGAGTCATAATGCATTTCCTGCTCAACATTATAATGGGAATGTGTACAGTTTTCCTCCAAAGAACTTTAATAACCTGAATACGAGTAGTAGCCATTTCAATTGACACGTTGATAAGGGCCCAAATGGCAAAACAAGTTCAAATTGTGCAAAAATATGTCGAAATGGCCAAAACAACGTCACATGTGTCCAAAAGTAATAAATTGTCATAAACACTCTTTTCTCAAAATAGCTTAATGTCCGGGTAAAATGAGCTAGTATCACCTGGAAGAAAAGTTTATCTCAGGTGGTTTTTCTAGATCCGGGAATTTTATGAGGAATAAGAATATGTTAGGTAAAAAGGCCACCCGCCCGAAAATCATGAACGATTCACTCAATATAGGGGGGGTTAGGGGTTGGTATTTACGGGGGTCAAAAAAATAAGAAAAATATATATGAGGTACATATGAAGAAAAATAAGATTATCAGATGTGTAATGACCTAAGAATTAAGGGGTATTCAGGTATATTGAGTATAATGTACTTGATGTAGTAATGAGACGAGGGTAACTAAGTGGTAGGGGGGTCACTAAATGGGACCCCCCTTATTAAGAAATACGTGAAATGAAAAGCTTAAATATACAAAAATTACCACAATAGGAATGTAAGTAAGTAATTTTTTCAATCCAGAACAGTAGAGTTCAGGGATAATTTTAAAGGTCATGGTGGAGAGGTCTGGTGAGGTGGCAAATGCAAGTCAGTACGTAGTATTTTGGGGTTGCAAATGGCAAAAACATGGGGGGGGAGGGGGGGGGATGCACTTCAATATACGGTACTTATATGTGACTATACCAGATGCGTTACGAAAAAGCTTTCGGGTTTAAGGACAAAGCTTATCTCATGTGGTTTTCAAGATCAGAATTTTATGAGGAAGAAGAATATGTTAGGTTAAAACGTCTGATCATGAAAGCATTCATCCAATATAGGGGTATTTCCGGGGGGGGGGGGGTCAAAAAAAATTATGAAAAATCACTATTATTAGGTTACATATGAAGACAAATAAGATATCCTGACAGTGGGTAATGACCTAAGAATTAAGGTTATTCAGGTATTATTGAATACTAATGTTAATGATGTATAATGATACTAAAAGGGTAAATACTTTGTAGGGGGTCACTAAAATGACCCCCCCCCCCCTTATTAAACGAACTACAGTGAAAATGACTTACTTAAATAAAATATACAAAAATACCAAAATTAGGAAGAGTACGTAATTTGTTCAATCCAGAACAGTAGTTTCAGGGATAATAAAGGTCTGGTGGATGTATGGGTGAGGTGGCAACAATGCATATTTGGTGGTGGCAAAACAATGGGGGGGGGGATGCACTTCAATACTTCAATCTATTTCAAGATCAGAATTTAATGAGGAATAAGAATATGGTAGGTAAAAAAGCCTGATTCCTGAAACGCATCCTCAATATATGGGGTTATTTCTGGGCGCGGGGGGGAATACCTTGATGTAATATGAAGACAAATAAAATATACTGACGTTGTAGTGACCACAAGAATTTAGCATAATAGGGTGGTGTTGAAGTAATAAGTATTGGTGTGTTAGTGCTAATTATACAAGGGCAAATAAGTTGTAGGGTTTTGTGGCACGAAGCCCCCCCCCACCCAGATAAGAAATACTCTGAAATCCTGAAGAAGTAAAAGCCTACCCAGTTAGGAAGTACTTGTACAATCCTGAAAAGTAGGGTTCAGATGATAGTTACGGAGTTCATCTGTGGAGGTCTGGTGAGGTAGGCAAGAGGGTAAAATACAGTATTTTGGGGTGGCAACCCCCAGGGATGGGGCACTTGAATAAAATTGTATTATATGTGCCTTACAAGGGGGGGGGTTGTACGAAAATAGCAGGGTTTGTTGGGATTTTTCATAGATAAACGTGGCATTGAAGTTTTTGGTTGATATTGTGAGAGAAAAGGGTCATTGGTTGTAGATTTAAGCGATGGGGGGTGTTATGGGGTGCTGCAGTGTGATGGGGGTTTTGCACTTCAATTAAGCGACTTACATTTGCCTACCAGATGGTACGACGAACGTGTCATGAAGCTTTATGTGATTATGAAAAACAAGGGGCAGTCATGGTTTTAGATTGAAGTTGAGGGGGCAATTGGGTGTCAGTTGATGTCAAAATGGCGTGCAAGGACAGGCAGTTGATAGCCACAAAGATATGGGAGCACCCCCCACCACACACCACCACAAGGATAGCATATACTGCATGG